>JAOTRO020186243.1:0-10892 GCA_028566515.2 Pyracantha coccinea | reverse complement strand
TTTGGACAGCCTGCGTTTTGGCTTTGGATGCTTATACAAATAACTCATTCTTGTTGGATATATGTCAACAATCTATGACAAACTTATATATGCTAATAATAAATGCGAATAATTTTTTTACAGAATATAAACAGAATGCAATAATGATTAAACAGATAAACATAAGATCGAGGCTTGTGCACAACAACGTCTTTGAAACAAACATTTCGTCCCTACTCAGTGCTTGTAGTTCTACGGACGTCTGCTTCACCAGGATTCAATGATCAAGTTAGAATTCCAGCACTGAAAAACTTAACTTCTGGCAAATTTCTTTGTGGTTCTCTCAGTAAGCATGCTTTGGATTGTAGAAGGAGAATTATGTTTTTTCTGTGTTCTAAATGTCATGCAAATGGATGTATATATACTATGATTATGCATGTTCGCAACAGGTATGGAGAAGGGATGCATATGTTGGGAGACATCTTCTCATAAGGGTGTTTGCTTTCTGCGTTCTTTCACCCCACATTGGACTTCATCTGAAAGGAAGAGTCTGTTGGTAAAAATTAATTAATTAATTAAATTCGAAATTAATTAAATCCGGAAAATAATTAATTAAATAATTTAATTATTAGAGCTCGCGCCTCAAGGCCCATCTTTTGATAATTAATTATATTTTAATTAAATTTAATTAAATTTTAATTAATATTAATTATATATTAATTATCAATTAATTAGTACACCCCAAAGTCCAACCCCAAGGGTGAGCCAAATTTTATTCTCCATGGTCCATCACTCAAATCACTTTCTATAAGGGACAAAACCTTAAAAAGTGAGAGAACCTTTTGGTAGTGAGCAATGTGGGACAATAAAATTCTACTCAAAATTTTCAACAATTCTAAGTGGCCAAAAAGCAAGCATGAACTCTAAAGTCTCTTTAATCACGAACAATAATTTTGAAGCAAAAGGGAAAAGCAATATGTACAAACTTTTCCATTTGCTCTAAGTTTTGCTTATTGCTTGCCAATAATTATTTTTGCAATTCAAAGTAATGTATAAAGTTGTGCTCCTTCTTTTTAGCTGCCAGACGTGTGGCATTGAGGTAAAAACCTACTTTTCAATAATGCACAATACCATTTGCAAAGATTAAAAGCACTACAAAGTTACAAATCCACTCCCTTCCCCCTTTCCATTTAACAGGGCCATGTTCTGAGTTTCCAAATGGCCGGGGCAAAATTTTAAATGGTGCCCTTCTTAGATTACTCTTACACATTTTTTACAAACAAATTAATTTTATTAACAATGATAAAATACCAAAGTTAGAAAATAATATATATGGACTAAAAAGGATTATAGTAGGAGAAGAAACTTGTGTGATCCAGATAGCACAACTGAATACATAAACAATGTAAAGATTAAAAGTCAAAATAAAATAAATTGAGAGCTAGAGATTGAGAGATGAATACCTTCTAACACATATTAGCATTTATGCATATTATGCTTATTTATTTATTGTTGATACAACACTATATTCTATTTTTGATGGGAGGAAGAGTGAGTTAGGTTACAAAATGGGCTAGCCAATATACTTAGATAATGAACTCAATATAGACTATATGAGTCGATCTTAAGACCTCTCACTTATAAGAATAGAATACTACTAAACCATAATATTAGTTGGTTGATGGTGCTTATCTTTGACCAGTCTTTAATTTGCATGGCATGCCATATGTCCTAAAAATGGAAGTTTGAGCCTCATCGTAAATTATGCAAAAAGCTTTGATGGCCAAAAGATTATGGAAGTATGTTCTTGGCATGATCTAAAATGAGAGACAATGATGGTGCTCGAGTGAGATATCATTGTTAGGCAATTCGCCTACCATCCACCGACTCTTTCTTTGGGGGGATTTCCTAAGCTTTACTTTATGGAACATTTAAAATATAATACGCATTTATAATCCTACATTTGTATATTATACATTTCGTTGAGTATTATACATGGTATATGTTAGAGTATGAGTTAGTGAGTGTAGGATTGTTACACTTGTCATAAGATTAGGAGTTATGTTTGTCAGATAGTTATGATTATTGTGAGTAAATAGTATTGTACCTTGTATACTTGGTTATTAAGATAAGAATATACATTTCTATCTCTCTCTCTCTCTCTCTCTCTCTCTCTCTCTCTCTCTCTCTCTCTCTCGAGAAAATGTTCTTCATTACATAGATCAAAGATCTTCAATCAATATAGGTTAACATGGTATCAATCGCCTCTGATGCTTGCGCTAATACTTCGATCTGTTTTCTTGCTTCCGCTACCTTCAAATCTGTCTTATGCTGCCTCTGATTTCTGTTTCTTGCTCCTCAAGGATTCTTCGTCTTCTTGAAAACCCTCATTTTCTAGGGTTTGGCTCAATCTTGATTTGTGATCGATCTTTCCTCTACATTTCTCTAGATTGTACAGTCCAAGTGTTTGTGATTAATTCCTAGTGACTTTCTTGTTCGCACATCGATTTGATTCAGCTCTCTACTGCAATAATGGTGACTGCAGCACAACTTCATATTCTTCAATCTCCAATCACGACTCTAATTTCTACGATCTCTACGTCTGTAAAAGTGAAATTAGATTATTCAAACTACGTAAATTGGCATTTTCAGATGCAACTTATGCTGGAAAGAAATGGAATTATAGGATTTGTTGATGGCTCCAATCTCTGCTCTACTACTACTGTCTCTGCTGAATCTGGTATAAACTCTTATGATTCTTCTACTTCTGTGGAATGTGATCAATTGCTAGTATGGAAAATGCATGATAGTGCTGTTATGCAACTTTTTACTGCGACGTTGTCTCTTATTGCTATGTCTTGTGCAATTGGTAGTAAAAGCTCTAAAGATCTTTGGATTCGCCTAAAAGAACAATTTTCCACTATGTCAAGAACTAACATTTTCCAAATGAAGTCTAATTTGCAGAGCATCAGAAAAGGGTCTGATATTATAAGTCAGTATTTGCATAAAATCAAATAGGCTAGGGATTACTTGGTAGTTGCATGTGTGTATTTTGCTGATGAAGACATTGTAATTCTAGCTTTGAATGGACTCTCTCCTAAATATAATACATTCCAATGTGTGGTTAGGGGTAGAGAGAGTTATTACTCTTAAAGAATTTCGATCTCAGTTACTGGCTAAAGAAAGTATTGTGGATAATATATCTACTGCACCATCATATCTCACTGCTATAGCTGCTAACTCTGCACTTAATATGTCTCAAGCACCAACATTTCAACTATCTAATGGTTCTCATGGCCAATCCTCCTATATTAATGGAGGTTATAAGTCTTTCAATAGAAACAACAACAAGGGAAAGTTTAATTGAGGTCACAGATCATTTAATCCAAGACAACAGTTTTATACACAAACTCATGTGTTGCCTACACCAACTCCAAGTGTTCTTGGTCAATTCCCAACTTCATACTACCATTCACCATCTACACCTCTTATTTCTACCTGTCCCATTTTGTGGTTCTAAGCCCCCTGAGAGATCCAAGTGTCACATATGTGGAAATACAAATCATACCACATGGTACTGTTTCTATAATGACAACGGTCCAAATTTTATTGGCATTGGTTCCCATTAGAATTATCCTCAGATGTTTTCTCAATCATTTGGACACTTTACATCTCAACACTATCAATCTCAGCAATCTTCTATGCAAGTTATGCATACTGTAATTCAACCAACTTAGGCATCCACATCTCAGAATCTACCTCAAGTATGGTTCATTGATTCTGGTGCAACAAATCACATTACTGCATATCTATCTAACATGTCTTTGGCAACTCCTTATCCAACTAATGAAACCATTCAAATTGCCAATGGTGAAGGCTGATTAGTATCACACGTTGGTAAATCTGTTATTAATACAAGAGTGAAACCAATAAACTTAAATTCAGTGCTCTATCTTCCAAAATTGACACAAAATTTGTTGTTAGTTCATTGGATATGTTTGGATAATAACTGCTGGCTAACTTTTGATGCATTTTGCTTTTGGATTCGGGACAAGGCTACATGGAGGATTCCCTACAAAGGGTTGTGCATAAATGGACTTTATCCCATCCCTCTAGCATCTTCTCATTCTGTCCACACAACTACTAAATATCACCTTAAGCATATCTTGGTCAGCTAGTACTATCTTCTACTTGGCATCATAGATTAGGACACCCTACAAATAAGATTGCCGCATTGATGTTACACAAAGCTCATGTACAATGTAAACAAGTTTCTTCACCTGTCATGTGTCATAGTTGTCTACAGGGCAAGTTTTGTAAACTTCCCTTTCACCACAATGTCAATAAGTCTGTACAACCCTTCCAAACTATACATAGTGACCTTTTCCTTGTATTTCAGTATATGGATATCGGAACCATGTGATCTATGTTGATGAATGTACAAGGCATTGTTGGATTTTTCCATTAATCAATAAAAGTGACTTGTTTTATGTGTTTGTTACTTTTTACAAATATGTTCAAACTCAGTTCTCAAGCTTTATTTTGATTTTACAAAGTGATGAGGGAGAGTATGTCAACAAACAGTTTCAATCCTTTCTTAAAGATAAAGGTATCATTCATCAGAAGTCATGTCAATATACTCTTGAACAACACGTATTAGCTGAGAGAAAACATAGATACCTTATAGAGACAACCATCACCTTATTGCAGAATGCCAAGTTACCATCTTTTTTATGGTCCTATGTTGTCCAAACTGCATCTTACTTGATTAATAAAATGCCCACACCAGTTTTACATGATAAATCTCCCTTTGAAGTTCTATTTGGAGATGTTCCAACAATTTTTCTCATCTAAGAATATTTGGTTGTGCCTACTATCCCTTGCTAAAACCATATCTCAGCAACAAACTTCAACCAAAAACCATTAAGTGTGTCTTCTTAGGATATGCATCTTAGTATAAATGGTACATTTGTTATGATGTGTCTGAGAAGAGAACCTATATCTCTAGGCATGTTGTATTTGATGAACATGATTTTTCATATACAGATTTATTGATGAACTCCAAGCCACCACATACATCTCCTGTGATGTCAAGTACATCATCTTCTTTACCTATTGTCACTAATATTGTTGTCTTACCTACATCTCATGATACCTCTCCCTCTGATAAATCTACTACACTTCGTAATTCACCTGATTCATGTTCTTTAGCACCACATATATCACCCATGTCATCTCCACCATCTCCATTTGTTTACAACTCACATCTATCCATTACTGGTACATTTGAAACTTCATCATCAGTCCATGTAGTACCAGAGTCCAATGCTGAAGCAACATCAACTGATAATTTGCATCAAGTTTCTTTATTTCAACCTGAAACTTTGCAAGTGGAATTGTGAAAAAGAAGGCATTTCTGACCACTCTCCAAGAGTCTGGTGGTGTTGATTTGTCTATGGTAGAGCCAGCTACTTACAAGACTACTTTAAAAGTTCATGTTTGCTTAACAGCTATGAAAGAAGAAGTTGATGCTCTTCACTCTTAGGGTACATGAAGTTTGGTGTCATTGCTTGCAAACAAAAAATTTGTTGGGTGTACGTGGATATTTAAGATCCAAAAGCATGCAGATAGGTCCATTGCTAGACACAAAGCTAGATTAATGGCTAAAGGATTTAGTCAAGACCCAAGCCAAGATTATGGAGAAACTTTTAGTCTTGTAGTTAAGCCAACTACAGTGAGGATTGTATTGGCCCTTGCAGCATATTTTGGTTGGAATTTAAGTCAGTTGGATGTAAAGAATGTATTTTTGCATGGCATTCTCCAAGAAGAAGTGTACATGGCTCAACCTCTTGGATTTGTGGATCCCAATCATCCAACTTTGGTCTGCAAACTTCATAAATCCTTATATGGTTTAAAACAAGCTCCCAAAGTTTGGAATGAAAGGTTTACTACATTTATACCTACACTGGAGTTCAAGAATACATACTCTGATTCTTCCTTATTTGTGAAACAAGTGGATTCTTAGATTGTCATTTTATTGTTGTATGTTGATGACATCATTATTACTGGCAGTGCATCCAATGCAATTCAAGAGGTTATTCAATCTCTCACAGTTGAGTTTGAGATCAAAGACTTAGGGGCCTAGCATTATTTTCTAGAAATACAAATTTCCCACACAAAAACTAGGTTGTTTTTGTCACAGACTAAATATGTACATAATTTATTAGTCAAAACAGAAATGACTGAGCCCAGACCTTGTGGTACTCTTTTTCTACCCTATACCAGATTGCTTAAAGACGATGGTCAGCTTTATAGAAACCCCACTTTGTACAAAAGCATTGTAGGAGCATTGTAGTATCTGACTTTCACCATGCCTAATATTGCATTTTCTATGTATCAGATCTGCCAATTTATGCATACTCCAATGGTTGCCCATTTCACAGCTTTGAAGAGAATCTTTAGGTACTTAAAGGGAATAATGCACTTGGGAATTAGTTATAATCAAGGATCCTTGAATTTAACAGCATTCAATGATGCTGATTGGGTAGGACCCAAATGATCGAAGATCCACTACTAGATTAGTTGTATTTCTTGGACCAAATCCTATGTCTTGGTCTTCTAAGAAACAACAAATTGTTTCTAGGTCCTCCACTGAAGCTGAATATCGTGCCTTGTCTACTACTTCTGTTGAACTCGGTTGGATCAAACAATTACTTGTGTTTATGCATGTTCCCATTTTTAAAGATCCAGTATTGTTTTGTGACAATCTGTCTGCCATTGCTCTCTCATTTAATCCGGTTCAGCATCAAAAGACAAAGCATATTGAAATTGATGTGCATTTTGTTAGGGAAAAAGTGGCAAAGCAACAGCTTTTTATGCAGTTTGTTTCCTCCAAAGAACAGTTTGCAAATATATTAACAAAATGGTGGAATGCTCCTTTATTTCAAACTCATTGTAACAATCTCATGCTTAGCTTATCAAAGCAAGATATTGTTCGGGGGATGCTAGAGTATGAGTTAGTGAGTGTAGGATTGTTACACTTGTTATAAGATTAGGAGTTATGTTAGTTAGGTAGTTAAGATTCTTGTGTATAAATAGTATTGTACCTTGTATTACTTGGTTATTAAGAAAAGAATATACATTTCTCTCTTCTCTCCTCTCTCTCTCTCTCTCTCTCTCTCTCTCTAGAAACTATTCTTCATTACATACATCAAAGATCGTCAATCAGTATAGGTTAATAGTATATACACCAACCCCACCCAAAATTACAAACATATTCATATATGTAACATCCTTGAACACTTGTAAGTAATAATATTAGGTTTAAGTTTTTTTTTTAATGGTAAGCTTGATACCAATTAACTAGCACATTGGATGATTTAAACCAAATCCAATTCTATGGTATCAATAATAAAAAGGTGTTATAACTTGAGTGGAATAGTAACCACGTGACATTTCGTCAAGTCCCTAGCCAAGTCATGTTGTGCACCTGCCAACAAATGTCAATAGCTTCTTAGCTAGCAGATCGGCTAATGCCGATAGATTTCAAGCGAGCTTGTCCACAGATGTCAATATGCGAAGTGAGCTTGTCGTAGATGGCAACATTAACACACACAAACGCATGAGACTAGCGACTTTCTTGTCCAATACTCATAATGACAATTCGTCGAGCAGTTGAAGGACAACTTTTCAAGAAAATCTCAAATGTTGAAAGGCTAGAACCCACCTCTTTTATGGAGGATTTATGAACTTTAGGGGTGAGTGGCCCTAAAAGGAGGAGGAGGCTATTGACCACCACCTTAAGGTGGGCCAACCTCTATTTCTGAGAATACCTAAAAATTAACTAATATATTCAGATTATAATACATCTTATAATTTTTCCTTAATATACTTTAAAAATAAGACATATTAATTATATCGGATATAGTAACAGCATTACATGACAATGTTACGAGTACACATACAAATTTCTTTAGACAAAACAATGATAAAAAACATTACCCTTTCCTATTAATAGCTTTTTAATTCCCAGTTAGATTAGTTCAAATCTTTAGAACAATTTTCATCCACACATGTGCATAAACATCCAAAAATTTAGGTTAATGGGTGTGGAACTTTGATATTGCATGAACAAATTAATGTGGTTAGGATTCACATGTGAATGAGGATGCATGCCCTCTTTTTGTTAGTGGGGAGAATGGAGAAATGTTGGCATGAAAGAAAATTTAACTTTAATTGCAGGGCTTAGCATTCATGCTTACAAGTTTATAAGGTTAACTTTACTTGCCAGCTCTAATGCAAATTGCTAGAAAGGAGAAGCAAAAACATACCGCTATGGATATAAAACATTGTTGGGTTAAAACCTAAATTTTATGGGTTAAAAATGTTAGGTTTTAACCCAAGGGTTGGAGATGGTCTAATAGTCGTAGTCAACTTTTTGGCCAATACACATCCAACAAATATTTTCTGAATTTCAAATTTTATAAGGTATCTTTGTGGCAAGATCCGCGTAATTTACAAATCTCCTTTGTCTTTTGATCAATAAAAAGATTACAGAGATGAAATTTTACTATGATAGGGTAATTTCACAGTAATATTAGTGAAACACCAAATTTGTTCACCAAAAAACTATATATTATATGCTAGAGAGTTGTCAAATTTGTTCATCGAAAAGAAGAGTAGTGTCAATGTACATATAATGACCTAATTACTTAAAGAGTAATTTATCATAATTTGTGTGATAATTATTCTCTTATTCGTATCATCACACTTGTAGGTCATTACAAATGATATTTTTTTCATTCATATACGTGTGTATATCATTCTCCCACTTAGACGCTATATAATCTCTGAATTTTTTTTTCAGACATATAATAATATATATTACGCTGCCATGGGCAAGAGCACTTTGACCAAACAACCATCTTTTCTCATCAAGTTTTTGCCTTCTGATCCACAACTTGGTTCACTGTTCAAAAATTCTTGTCTAGCACCGCCTAAGGGCTAGGCGGTTGGCCACTGTCCCGATTAATGCATAAGTACTTGAAAATTAAACAAGGGTGCCTAGACCTGCTGAGGCGCCCGCCTAGACCGCCTAGGCACCCGCCTAGCCCTCCTAGACCTGTCTAGACACCTGTCTAAGTTGCGACTCACTTAGACAAAAAATAGATAACTTTCATTTTGTATTTTATTTTTTTCAATAAATTGTAAAAGACTTGTTGAATACTTAAATGAATACACATTATATGCATGTTCCCTATATTTTCATTATATTCCAATACTTTCTAATATATATGGCATTCTATTTTGTAGTTTATAATGAAATTATGTATATTTTAAGTATAAATAGACATTTTGTCACGGCCCGTCCCGAACGTGCTTGTAAAATGATGAGTTTGCCCTCGAGCGTTTCAAGGGTTTAAAAAGTTCTAGGGTATATTTAGATAACCCTAGTTTATTTATTTTAAAAAATGAAAGTTGGACTTTTGCTATGGTTGTAAGTGTTTTGGTGATGTGGTTATGTAAGGACCACACACACTCACCCATACCTTTTTCCACACTCTCCCGTTCTCTCCCTCACTCCCTCAAACTATCTCTCTCTCTTTTTCTACCTCTCGAGTTTTGTACGGACACACCCAACTCACCCCAAAAAACTTGTAGATCAAGCGAACAAAGAGGACCATTGTGATCCTGGTGAGTTCACAAGCACAACCATGTTTGTTTTGGGTTGAAAAACCACAGAAAAACCTTAGAACTAGGGAGGACCGTCGAGGTACAGTAGCACCTACTTGATCGTGGAGGTTTTGCTTCATTTCAAGGCTTAGGAAGGTATCCTTCTTCCCTCCTTAGTGTTTGGTGTGGGTTTTGACTGAGGGTGGACGTGAAAATACCCTGGAAATCGAATCTCCGATTTGGGTACTATTCACCAACTTTTTAATGGTTGGTTTTTCATGAATTCTAGGACCACAGAGAGCTTAAGAAGGTCCTCACGATGCTTGGAGTGCATCGTTGGTAAGTTTTGGTCCATGGGAAGCCCAGTTTCGAAGTTCCACAGAGGTCGCCGGAGTTCGAGGACTTCTCCGACATGATTTCATGTGATTCGAAGTTTAAAAAAGGTATAACGTGATTCTTTACCTCTTAAGCTTCATTTTGGTGAAAATTGCATAAGAAATGGTGAAGAAACGAGTGAGAATAAGAACTTAGAAATTTTACCCAGTTTCCGACGACGGCGACGGTCGCCGGAGCTGAAGGAAGAAGATGACGAATATTTTGTCATTTTTGACGGAATATTCTGACGCCTTCAGTCAGTTTAAATGGTTTCTGTGAGGATTAGAAGGCATATTCCTAACGGCGTCACTGTTCTGTTCCGTGTGCCAGGCACGTGCCTGTGCGTGGGAGGCGCGTCTGGCCGTGCCTTGGCCGACGCGTGAGGGCGCGTGGGTGATCGGGAAATTATTTTTAAAATATGGGGATGTTTCTAATGTTATGTAGATCATTTTGGTATATTCAAACACCCCAATTGAGCAATGTATGAGAAAGTATTACCTAGTTTGGTATATGTGCGTTAATTACCGTTATTTCGGTTATTTCTCATATAGGCGAGGCCTATCCGGAAGATGACCGTAGCCAGGCTTCGGCACGGGGGTTAAGACCCGGCTACATACCAGTGAGTGGGCAGTTGTTTTCCGTATGTACCTATATATTGCATGTGTTTTTCCTAGAAAGTGCATTTTAAATGCTTTTATAAATGAATGCCATGCCAACATCTATATACGTCAGATTATGCATCATGATATGGTTATGCATCATGAAATTGTATGCGCATGATTGTTGGTGCTGTGGACGCTCATGTAAGATTCTGTGTTTAAATAAAGTTGAGTTATGAAGAGAATGATGAGATGCATCGAGAGCTC
>JAOTRO020186212.1:0-10894 GCA_028566515.2 Pyracantha coccinea | reverse complement strand
TAGATTGGAAAGATAAGGTTCTGAGGAACAAAACTGTTCGCATGGTAAAAGTTTTGTGGAGGAACCACTCAGTGGAGGAAGCTGCTTGGGAGACAGAGGATCGTATGCAAGATATGTATCCATGCTTGTTTTGTGGATATTAGTAGTTAACTATATTATTGTATAAAATTTCGAGGAAGAAATTTTTTAAAGGGGGTAAGTTGTGACGACCCATCCCGAATTATAATATATTTTATCCTCGATAGCATGGAAATGTCGATTATGCCCTCGAGATGATGTGATGTGGATGTAGGCATATGGTTTTAAATTATTTTTCCCGTTGACATAAGTAAATCCTACTCGACGTCACAAGGGTGTTGACGCGAGTTAAGGCCGAGTTGGGTTCGTAGTGGAAATGTTATGAAGGAAGTTGGACCCAAATTGTGAGCCTAGACATGAAGCCCAATTAGGACTTGAGGCAATTTAAAATTGCCGAATCCAGATTGACACACACACACACACACATCCACACGTGCCCAAATCCTCCCTCACACTTTCTCTCTCTCTTTCTCAAACTTTCTCTCTCCGTACACCCGAGCTCACAACTCTCAAATCCTTTCAAAACCTCACAGATCGTCTCTAATTTAGTCGCCATCATCTTCTTCTCGACTCCATGAGTCTATCCATACCTATAGTTAGGAGAACGGTCAACGTGAACATGAGATACCTGAGCTCCGACGAGGAGTGAATTTAACTCTGACGTGATCGAGGGCGTTTCAGTTGGTTTTGAAGTTTAGTAAGGTAATTATTCAACTTCTTTAACATGTTAGACTAGTTTTGGTTAAGTCTGGACGTCGAAATAAGCTCGGTAGTGCGATTGCAGAAGTAGCCGATTTTTCAAGGATTTTTCTGTTGGATTTTGGACTTTTAATAGGTAAGGAATTGTTCTCCTCTCTGAGAGCTTCAAATCCATATAAATTCGTGAATTTTGGTTGAAAAATGAGTGAGATATTGAAGTTTTAAGTTTTTCCAGAAACTGGCGACGCAGCGATGATTGGCACTGGATTCCGGCTAACCACAGGAGAAGAAGGAGGAATATTCCGTCAACTTTGACATAATATGCTAACAGGGTAAGGTAACACAGTTAGTTTTTAGACGAAATATGCTATTGTTTAACGGAATATTCCCTAACGCCATTAAGGATTCTGTCCGTGTGCCAGGCACATGCCTGCGCGTGGCCGGCGGGTGGAACATTGGAAAATTATTCTAAAAATATGGGGATGCTCGTGGTGTTGAGTAGGCCATGATGGTATATTCAAACATCCGAGTTGAGCAAGGTATGAGAAGTAATTGCACGATTTTGGGGGTTTCGACCCAGCTGCATACCAGTAAGTGGGCTTTTGGTTTCTATATATACGTATATATGCTTTATGTTTTCCCAGAAATTTCTTTAAATGGTCTTTAATATGCATTAGTATAGTTATGCATATTACTGTCTGACGGTGCGGACGCCCAGGTAAGCTTCAGGTGAGTACATGTTGATGATAGAGATTGCTGTGAGTATGGTTGTGTTTATATATAGTTAGTGCTCATTATCCTTCACCTCGGTGTTAGTGCTCATTATCCTTCACCTCGGTGTTAGTGCTCATTAGCCTTCACGTGATCATTCACCTCCCACACCATACACTCACCTTGGATCCAAGGCAGGTGCCAGCCTGTCGTACAGGCCACCTTAGGTGGTTCCGACTCGTAGGTGACTTGCGACACTTCACACAGCCTTCACATGATCGCAGCACTTGAGCGTATTTATTTACACCCAACCTGTCGTACAGACCACATTAGGTGGTTTCAACTCGTGTGCAGGAATATATATTTATGAGTTATAGATTCAGCCGTACAGGTCATGTTAGGTGACTCTAGCTGACACATTACTCTCATATTGATTTACATCACCAGGCTTACGTAATTGTTTATGAGATACTTGACATGGCATACCTTTGATTTTCATTACTCTGGAGCATGATTTCTATATATGTATGTATTATTATTATTTATGGGAAATTATATGGGTTTTACAGTGAGGGTTAGTATATTTTGGAAAGTAAAATGGTTTTAAATGAGCTTTGTTTTTGCCCACTCGCATTTTCTGTTTTGCGCCCCTCCAGGTTCTAGGTAGATGCCTATGTTGGTGGCTCACGAGGACTCTACGGAGATTCTGACAAACTCCAAATAATGTAGGATTTCTTTGTTGTCCTGTATAATTAATACTTAGCCTGCTGGACTGCACTTTGGTGCCTATGCTCTGATTATGTGTAAACTATACTCTAAATCCGTTCACTAGTACTTATATGCTTATCTAGTGTATATTAGTTAGGTTGGTTTTTATTTATCTACATTTTCGTATCACCATCACTTCCGCACTGGGCACATGGCTACACCACCCTCACGTGACAGCCAGCATGCCTCGATTTAGGTTGGGGTATGTCATTTAGGGTCACTTGGTAAAAACACAAGAGTCCACTACTTCATGCAATTACAACTAGACCCAAACATTTCAACAATCGCAAGTGTGAATGGCTGCAATGAGGTATAGCATGGCATGTTCATCTAGGTTTTCTTAGCTATCTTGTTGTTGGTCTTCGCATTGAGAAATCGGAAAACATCCTCGCCTGCCTCTAAGGTGTTGCTGCTCCTAGTCGTATTTTTCTTGGATCTTGGAGCCATTAAATCAAGATTGCGACCTGGCCCCTAGTAAAGTCGTCAATTTATGTTGGAGACTTTTAGTTCAAGGTAGACTTGGGCTTTGAGAATGTCGTTTCATCTCCATTATTTTGATTTCATACTATGTTCTGGAATATCTCAAAAGAATTAACACGTCTTAGGAAATACTTCGGTTGGATCAATGACTTGAAGATGGTATGATTAAGCAAATAATTGGTTGGTCAAGTGAGGCATGGTGTGGAAGCTAGAAGTTCATCAGCTTATCACGAGAAAGAGAGTTTGCATGGTGTTCTAGGGTGAGTAATTTGGGTTTCTTAGGGTATTAAGAAGGCTTCTACTTGGTGAAAGGATGAAGGAAGGTTAGGGAAAATTCTAAGTTGCAGAAAGATGGTTTTTCTAAGAATCCAAGACTATTTCCACTTAGAAAGTCATTTCCCTAGATTAGTACAGAACAATCTTGAATGCCTCGTTGTGTCATATCCTCCCTTTCTTTGTGTTTTTGAACCTAAGTGTTATGATTTTTGTCTCTTTCCTTCTAATGGCTTCTAATACTATTTTTGTAGGTGAATGAATCCCTTCTAGGGTTCATAAGGAATCTCTAATTGTGCCTTGGTCTTCTCTCCTCTTGCCCCCTTGTTCTTCTGCCACTTCCGTTTTGGTGTAAGGCAGCTGGGCATCGCTATCGTGTTAAAGCCTACACTGGACCATCTTCATGAGGCACTGCTTTCCTAGGGTCGGCCTTCCGTAGGCGTTACTTCTATGAACATTGATCTTTTACGTGAGATAGGAAGGGAAAGTCAGTTTCTCGCTTCATTAAATGTCCGTTTTGATGGGCTTTCACATGACTTTGAGGCTTAGGGTTTTGTTTCTTCCTAACTAAGTTGGTTAGCTTGCTAGGGGAAGGAGGAAACTAGGTTGGTTCTCTCTCAAGCTTTCCCATGTGGACTACAAAAGTTAAGGGCTTAGATCTTTGGGCTCCTAAGCAACCTAAAGTCTTTCATAATCTTGACCCCACATAGGCCCAATGGACTTTCCGTAACCATCAACACCATAATTTATTTGACAAGCCTCGTATATATGAGTTTGCACGAGTGTGGTGTAATTCACATAAATGCATGGCTTAATTAACATAGCATGGCATGATTACGAATATTATCCCTTCTCGATTTTACACCATAGCATGTATTTGGGCTCGACCTTAGGCTTGTATAACAATTAGGCTTTGAGGTTTGGTTGGGCTTGCATGTGACATTTTTGGGCCTCAACAACAGGCAAACAAATTTGGGTATCTCCCTCCATCTTTCGCGGTGGTGCCCGAATTTAATTCCAACAATGAGTATTACTAGCACTTGAGGGTGTGAGCAAAAATTCATTCTTTTTCTTCTCTATACAACCCTATTTAATTGTGATAGTTTTTTTTGTTGATTTGTTCAAATTGATAATTAAAAATAAAGAGAAATATGTGAGACCATCTTAAATGAGATGTCAAATATGACAAATAGGACTAAAAGACATTCAAGTGTTCTCCAATAGATATGCCATATATGATGTGGCAGCTGCATCATTTGACTCCTTACTTTCTATCTGTCTTTTTTTTACAACAAACAAAGGAGTATGATAGTGTGGAAGCAGATGACTAAACTAAGTCCCGTTGTCCCACATAATAGAGTACAATCTTTCCTTTTGTTCTTTCGTATCGAACTTAAAGAAAATGTCAAATATATTTAGTTTAACTTTTTAATGCATGGATCCCATTAGTAACTAATAAAATATGAACTAAAATCAATTTTAATTATGTTTTAATAGTTAATGTAACCATAGGGCCCAATATAATATTAAACTGTTGTGGCCAATTTATCTAACAAGGTAAAGATGGGTGTGGCAAAGAGAGAGACAAAGTGGAGAAAGTGTAGCGATTTCTTTGTGTGTATGAGATGTGTTATTCTCCATGCACGTGCCTTTACTTATAGTAGTAAAGAAGAGAAGAATCCTTGTCCTTCAAGGAAATACAATCCTATATAGGATTTGCACAATCACACTTTAATATAATATCTATCACACTCCCCATTGAACGTGTAAATACTCAAGTAGATTTGTCATCAGGTAGAGAGGAGGAATTCGACTGGTCAGCACTAATTCTAGGAATATGCTAGTATCAAACAAAGGAACTTGCATATGGAACTACGTCTCATAAAAACCCAATGGCTACGATAAAACCTAAGGTGGGACAAAAACCCATAGCCTAAGGAAAAGTGCATGCGAAAGTGCAAAGTCAAATTAAACGTCTACAGGACGTACATTAGAGATATGACCAACCCAAGATGGATAGCTCGTCAACACCTCGTTCGATAGCAAAAACCCAAAGGAAAAAATGGTCCTAATCGTGGGAAGAAAAAAGTACATTAAGGTCAAGCGAGTATACTTCAAGATACTCCCCCTGAGTTTGACATAATTCTAAAGAGAACTAACAATGTTACAACTCAAGAAAGTTTATGCATACCAATTCCTTGAACATGCTATTGGAAAAAATAGGGTTTAAATGCCATTTTAAATCACATAGAAATTAAAACATAAGTCATGCAATTATATATCAAAATAGTGCATGCACATGAGTATCCAATGTTAAATGAACATGACATCATGGATTAGAAAACCCAGAAAACACGATCGAGGCAAGTGTTGAACACTCTATTCTTAAGACAAGTTTACGCCCCACTACGGTGCTCATGCTTGATCGGCGCTTGTCTCCCAAGATACAACGACCACGTTCTCGTAATAGTAGCACACCAAATCATAAGGCTCGATGAACCACGACTGTGTTGAAAACTCTCTCATATGGACTCGATGACACTCTATACATGATTATGCAAAACAATGAAAAGTTATTTTGTGATTATAAGGGGCTTCCGTTTTTATAGAATTTGAGATACCTATTTGGAGCAATATGTGACCATTCATGAAGAGTCAAAAGTTGCAACTCTTTATTAAGATAAACGCATATTTCCACCAAAAGGCATCACTTCTAATTCCATTCAATTATTTAATTTAATATAATAAAAAAATATTAAGTTTTCTAACGCAAGCTTCTGAAACATCGTACTCGATCGTGATTTGGTGAAAAGGTCGGTCAAGTTGTGTTGGGAACAATATTTGCTTGACTTCAATCTTCTAATGCTCTTGTTGTTGATGTGAGAAGAAGAACTTTGTCGCAATGTAGTTGGTGTTATCTTCTTTGATGTATCCCTTGTTAAGTTGTTTGGTACATGCTGCATTTTTTTCCAAAGATCGTTGTAGGGCGTCAACGACAGAAGAAAGATCGCAAGTGCTTCAAATATGTCCCACAACTGCTCTTAGCCAGAAGCATTCCCAAGTAGCTTAATGTAAAGTGATTTTTTCAGCATGGTTCGAAGAAGTGGCAACTAAGGACTATTTGGTTGACCTCCGTGATATTGCGGTGCCTTTAATAGTAAAGATGTAACCCGTTTGAGAGAGCACCTTATGTGGGTCGAATAAGTACCCTGCATCAGCATAACCAACAAGATGGGAATCGGCTCGAGAATCGAAGGGGGCTGCAACAACTCTCGAGGATTTGTAGGGATAGAACAAATCCAAATCTTTCATATCCTGAAGGTAGCGGAAGATGTCTTTAACATCTATCTAGTGTCTACATGTGGGCGCATTGCTATATCTTGGCAAAAAGATTGACAATGAAGTAAATGTCGAGTCTTGTGCATTGAGCTAAGTATAATAAAGTTCCTATCGCACTTAGATATGGAACTTTGGGTTCCAAAATCTCTTCATCACCCTCATTTGGATGGTAGGGATCTCGTATAGCATCTAGCAATAGAACGACCATAAGAGTACTCGAAGGCTTCGCTTTATCCAATTTTTTTTTCTTTGTTAAATGTGAAGCAATTTTTTTTTCTTGTGCAAGAGTTTCAAAATTACACTGTTGCATGTGATACTTTTCTTTCACATCTAGGTTCAACTTTGTGGAGGTCTATGAGATACATCATATCACCTTCCATTGCAAATGGTGCATTTCATTATTATGATAAGATATCATTTAAGTTATTTTTCATCACATAGGAGGTATGAGTACATTAATGTGTTCGAAGAAGCTTCAACAATTAGTTAAGAAAATTTCTTACCCACTCTCGCTAACTACTAATTAATGCAAAAAGTTAGACATATCAAACAATTGCTTGTGGATCTCAAGGCTCTTATGGATTGACTCTCCTCTTTGTTCTTACCTTCCCAAAAACCAGCTTCCAGTCAGCACTTGTATGTAACTGCTTTTGTTCTTTGGTTGTCATAGTTAGTGTCTAAAGTTTGCGTTGCATTGGATTTCTATTTTATATCAGATACTTTTCTCGTCTTGCATGGATAATTCTCTTGGATACTGATGTTATGTTTTTGGTTTCGTATGCACTCAAAATCAAAAATTTACTATTGGTTGTGACTTTGTTGTGGTTTCATTTCCTCCATGCAAGTATTTTGTGGTCATAGTTGCATTAATGTGGAAGAAGTTTGTAGGTTACCACTTTCAGAAGATCTTGCTTTAGCAATGGCCTTTTCAATGGCACGAAGAGCATCAGTTGTCCCACTATTGCTAGTTGATGGAACATACTTGAAATTTGTTCATACCTATCTTGATTCGATCATTTTTCAGCATCAGTTGCAGAGACTGAATGATCATGGCTCTTTAAAAAGTTAAAATCTGAATTCCTTTAAATTAAAGATGAACTCTCTCGATCATTTTGCACCAGCCTTTTTCATGCATAACATGTGTAACCTGTAGTGATTGTCTTGCGTTTACCCAACGCTCTATTTGGGATTCATCAGTCTTAATTCAGAAACCTCTTAAATACAGTGGGATGACAACTTTTAAAACAAATGTTTTACATTTATTGGTTACACTTTTTTCTTAGTGGTGAATTAAGATGTGTCATATGTTATCAAGGAAAATTTCTTGTTTTAGATTTTTATCGGTAGAATAATGGTGGTAACAAACTGTATTGGTTCTTTTTCCGAGGCAAAGCAATGTCTATAATTGAGTCTTTATATTTTATTTTTATTTCATAAACCATAGGCACTTTTCTAGAAACCGTAGGCTGCTAGTTGATCTGGCAGCAGCTTTAGGTTCTTAGGGATCTTCCAGAAACCGTAGGCTGCTCGTTAAATTGGTAGCGGCTTTAGGTTTTCAAGGATACTTAGAGATTGCTAGTTGGTCACATACAAGATGCTCAGCTTCTTACGCTAGCTTGTCACATTAAGGATGCTCAACCACGTGAACCCCATGCATGTAGCTAGAGCTAGAATTCCTTATCCTCCCAGAGATCACATATGTATTGCACCAGGGATGCTTAGCTACAAACGCTAGCTGGTCACATTGTGAATGCTCAGCTGGGGGTTACCAGCAGCTAATCACATCAAGGATGCTCAACTGTAGTTCATCTTCGTGGGCAGCCGTCCAAAGGGTGAGTTACCCAGCGTGCCTTCTTCATCTCTGAGGCCCAGGTCCTTGCAGATCAAGCCAAAAGCCTAAAATCCTTCAGTCAATCTAAGCCTTGAATAGACCATTGTGGCTACTTCTAGGGATGTCGGCACAAGCCATCGTTCTCTAGTTACACCAGAGCAGCCCAACCCATCCACATCTTGATATTCGGAGTGTGCAGTTTACCCTCTCCCACGGGCGCAATTCCTGCAATATGTTCCTGGTTAGGCGTGATCTTCAATGAGAGCATAAGTAGACAATTGTTGCAAATACGCAATCCAGCCAAGTGATGAATAACTTCGGAAATCTTCATTGAAAAATGAGAGAAAGGATATCGAATATAGCTGAAAATCGAATAGTCCTTGGCTTGCGAGGTAGTGCTTGTCAAGGTACTTGAGTCTTGGAGCTTTATTCTGTTCAAGCAGAGCTTAGGGTAAAGTAGGAGATCACGCGTACTACTTCCACAGGTTGTAGGCATTCCACTGCTTGTCGATCTCCTTCTCATTCATGGTGGTGAGGGTGTAGCTACCCTTGCCCTGCTCTATTAACTTTGCACGAACCTTCCCAAATATGATTCATCTTTTTGGAGCATTTTGTTCGAGCAGTGATGAATACATTTCTTAGGACTAGATCTCCAGGCTGAAACTACTGAATCTCTACCCTTTTGTTGTAGCGGGAAAGGAGTTGATGCTGGTAGGATGTGATGCGAGTGATATCCTTCTAGCATTCCTCCTCTACTAGATCTAGATTTCTGGCCATCTCTTTTCTATTCTGCTCTAAAGTTGGCAGTTTGGTGTTGATGCTCAGCACGATGACATTGGAAGGGTTAATTTCTTCTGAACCAAATGCCAAGGAGAAAGGAGTTTCACCGGTTGCTCGTCGCTTGGTTGTGCAATACACCCATAGGACACTGGGAAGTTCGTCTGGCCACTTTCCTTGCTTGTTTGTAGGGATTTCTTGAGGAAGTTTAGGATTATCTTATTTGATGCCTCCACCAGCTCATTACCTTAGGGATATCTAGGCGTATACATATGATGCTTGATGCCATATTTTTGGAAGAACTTCGCCAAGTCTTGGCCCACAAATTACGGGCCGTTATCAGTGACGATAGATTATGGGATGCCAAATCGGCAAATGATGTTCCATCATATGAAGCGCTCTATGTCCAATTAAGTAGTGTTGGTCATTGGCTCGGCTTCTACCCATTTGGTGAAGTAGTCGATAGCCATGATCAGCATCCCTTTACCCTAGTAGCAGGCAGTATGGGCCCTACCAGGTCGATTGCCCAAGGCAAGAATGGCCATGGGCTTGTCTGCGAGTAGAGCTCGCTGGCAGACAGTGGCGGTACATGCTTGAAGCATTAGCAGCTGTCACATTTTTGAACAAATTCCTTAGCATTTTGATGCATAGTAGGCTAGTAATACCCGGGGTTGAAGACCTTACGTGCTAAGGATCAGCACTTTTGGGAAGCGCTAGGCAGCATATATGTGGGCCTGAAAAGGATCTTCGAATGAGAATGCAATTCCACATGTAGTAGCGTGCCACCTTTATTTCAAGCTTCCGAGTTTCCAATCTTTCTGCATGGAGTGTCCCATTAACTAAGTATTCGATGATGGGGTCTTGCCAACTTGGGGTTATATTGATATGTAACACCTCGGCTGCTGGTTCTTCTTCTATGCTTAGCTTTCCCAAATATTCGATTAGGATGAAGCGTCTAAACTGATTGTCCAAAGTGGACCTTAAGGCTGCTAGGATGTCTGCATGAGCATTGTCTGCACGTGGCACCTATGTGAGGGTGTATGTCTGAAACGCCTTAAGCTGCTTTCGAACCTTCTCGAGGTATAGTGCTATCCTTAGATGCTTTGCTGCATACTTCTGGGTAGTCTGGCTAGTGATGAGCTAAGAATTAGAATTGATTGCGAGCTTCTTGACTGCCAAATCTTGTGCCATTCAGAGGCCTACAAAGAAGGCCTCGTACTCTGCTTCGTTGTTTGATGCCTTGAAGCCTAGAGTGATTGCCTGCTCGAGCATCGAGCCATCTAGGATAATGAGAACCAAGCCTACTCCAGAACCCTTGTAGTTGGATGAATCGTCGACGTGCAAGCTCCAAAAGTCTTTGTCAGAAAATGGCTGGTTTGGCCAAGGTGTGCTCGAGGGCATCTTTGAGGTGTGTTATTACATCTTCCAGGCTGGGAGTGAACTCTACTATGAAGTCGGCCAAAGCCTGAGCTTTTATCGCCCTGCGAGGTCGGTAAATCAAGCTGTATTCACCGAGTTCCAACGCCTTAAGCGGCTTCAAAATGGAACAGGTGGAAGATGCCTTGTGGAGATTGGGTGTAGCTAAAGGTGGCTGCTCATTTACTTGAGGGGCTGTCCCAGCAATCATAACAGGTCCATTCATGTCCTCTTTTGTGCTACCCCTTAGTTTCTTTGATAGCTCCTCCTCCATCTCATTTTCTTCAACTTTTTTTCCTACATCATTGAGTAACACCTTATCGGATTTAGAATTTAATTCAGTATTAATCACCTTACCACTTCGAAGTATTGTTATCGCCTTGGCTTGCTCCGATTGGCTTGGAAATTTTCCAGGAACATGGCTTCACATAGCATCTGCAATCTTTCCAACTTGTACTTCCAGCTTCCTTAAAGAGGCCTCTTGTTGTTGAAATTTTTGTTCGTTGCTTTGTTAGCTATATT
>JAOTRO020186194.1:0-10895 GCA_028566515.2 Pyracantha coccinea | reverse complement strand
CTTCAAAGTGACCGTCAGAATTTTGCTGATGTATTCCAGAGGCACCTATTGTCTTCGTCCTCTAGAGCTTTACCGAGCAATAAATAAATAAAAACAGTCATCTTCTTCTCCCACCCAAGGAAGCTGCATCCGTCCACTTCGGCTTCGAATCAGGAACTATATGCCTGATATCCAAAGCCCAAAGCCCCTAATATCTCATCCACCACACGATGAAGCAACACATCCCCAAAATTCAAATACAAAATTCAAAAATTAAATCGAAAATGTAATAAAATTAATTAGAAAATGTGAAATTACGAGAAGAAAAAGCAGATTAAAGGAGGAATTACCGTCGAAATGCGCATCCCAACCTATGTCATGAGTATGTCGATGCCGCCGATGATCAGAGGGTACCTGGGCTTCAGCTTGTGCCGGTTGAACCCGTGCCCAACCTGAAAAGGCAAAAGATTGGACGAAGTGGCGGAAGTTGGAGCTTGGTCGACCTTGAAGGCCGTGCTAGTAGAGCGCAAACGACGGGTCTGCTCCTGTGATTACTCAGATGGGAGAGGAAGAAGATGATGAACATTCATCTTCTTCTTTTTTTCCTTTTTTTTTAAGTTTTTAATTATATAAATAATTTTTTATTTAAATATTTTAAATCCACATAGCAATATTTAATTATATTGGCGGATCCAGTTATGTGCAACATCAGTATATAATAAAATTTTTGATGGAATTGTAACAGAATGATAACATTGATTTGCGACACTAATTTTGAGAAACTACATTGATTGATTTTCAATTTCAAATATTATCTTGATGAGTTGAGTTATTTCAAGAACTATCTGTGATAAAAACCCTATAATCTTTGTTCTGATATATTTAATCGCACTACTTTTTAGTCGCCACACGTCCCGCCCTCGAGGCCCTATATGTATTCAGGTTTTTATTTTATTTTGTTGTTTTAGGCTCAGCACTTATGGACTGCCCCTTATGTGGTCTTTTAATGACATTAGAGCACTTTAATGAGCTCCCAAAATGAGAGCTCCTAGTTAAAACGAATTAAAATATTGAATTACATTATTTTTAGTTCATTGTGAGACTTAACTACTCTCTCACTCCTTAATGTAGATAATATTATTTATTTAAAAAAAACGAGTTAAAAATATCAAATTCTAATCATTTCCTTTTTAGAGAGTTTTTATGAGTTAAATCTAGGGAATGAAGTATCAAGCACATGTGTGAGGCGTATTGGCTTGGAACACCGGCTATCCATAATGAGGGGGTACTCCAAGAATGCGGAAAATTTTCTCCTCATAGTGGCTCTATTAATGCTAATGGTTGTAATATGTTTTTAATAACTAATGAATTCATGGTTGGAGTAGAAGAACTTTGTAAAGCTTACGCGTCAACATGTTGAGACTTACATGATATATTATGGATCATCTAATGCAACACGTGACATGATAATGATTTAAGCACTGAAATGAGTATGAAAAAAGTACCAAATAATTTTTTGTCTATAGAATGATAGGTGGATTTGAATTCAAAACCTTGGTTCATAGGCAAATTCTCAATCAATTGACTAGAAGCCCTTGCAAGAACATCCAACTATATATAAAGATGCAGAGGATTAGAACTTACAAATTCCAATTGAACTCATTAACCTTAAAACTTATCAGATCCTCCATAAATGTGCATAATAAATTCACATGTCATCACTTAGTCATCCATATCCAAGCAACCCAAATCTATCTGGCTTTACATTCTACATATTTCAGCTCTATATATACCTTCTTTCAGGGAATGAACTACAAGGAGCCGCCTCAACCTCAAACCCATCTAATCCACTGTCTCTTCCTTCAGCAATATCCCTAGGTCACCATGACAAGAAAGAAAATTAAGCTTGCATACATAAGAGATGATGCTTCAAGAAAAGCCACCTTCAAGAAAAGGAAGAACGGGCTGATGAAGAAGGTAAAGGAACTTAGCATTCTTTGTGGAATTGATGCATCTGCTATCGTTTATAGCCAGTATGACACCAAACCAGAAGTTGGTCCGAACCCGGATGTAACCCCAAGGATAATCACAAGGTTTAAGCAGATGCAAGAGATGGACAAAAGAAAAAATATGCTGAACCAAGAAAATATTCTAAGGCAACAGATAGTCAAAGTTGAGGAGCAGCTGAAAAAACAAAATAAGGAAAACCAAGAGAAGGAAATTATGATACAATCTATGTACGGGAGCCTTCCAGCTGACTGCTTGCAGAATTTGAGTGGCACGGATTTGAACGGCTTGTTGTTGTCAATTGAAAAAAGTATAGAAGCAATTGAGGAAGAAATGCAAGAGGCATGACCATAAGCAACAATGATTAATGAGGTTCGAGGGGTAACGGAAAATAGAGTTAAGGGACAAAGGGAGGAGAAATGATGGGGTAGTAGGTTAATTAAAATAAATTGCCCCTCTTCTATTTGTTTCTTGTGTGTTATATTTTCTATTCAATGTTTGATTTTTATATTTTAATTTACTTTCGAATGTTATGTAGTGCAATGTCATATGATATATAATTGTATTGAATTCAAAGCATTTAAATCTTACCACTAAGGTGTTCTATATACATGATTTGTGTGTCGATACTGTTTTTTTTATTACAAAAAAATATGATGATTGACACTTAGCATTGTGATTTAGTGGTTTTTTTTTCACTTTTAAGTGAGAGGTCTTAAGTACAAATCTCGTAGATGGTGGGTTTGAAACTAGTTTATCCCCCAATCACTTGTTGTATAAAAAAAGGGTGACGACCACTAATCCTATGGTTTAGTGGTTTTCTCTAATTTTTGAGAGGTCATTGGTTTGACTCCCGTTGATGACAAGATGACTCAATGAAATTGGTTCTAGAGAGAATCACCTACAAATATATGAAATAACAAGAGATACAATACCCATTTCTACCAAAAAAAAAAAACCCAAAATAGCATAGATGGACAATAACCCGAACTCTACCATTCAGTTCACTTCCCAGTCAAGCAAGAACAAGTAGAACATATAGCAGATATCAAAGTCATCATAAATATATAAATCTATCCAAGATTCAAACGATCATTATCTAGTTCATTTTTTTTTTATAACATTCAGAGTTAAAGAGGTATCAATGACACACAAAGATTTGTACCTGAAAAACCCTTAACATGGTAAAAAATCGGGGGAACTCCCAAGAGCTCTATCCACTAATAGAAAAGTAAGTTCACACAGAGAATCAAACACATACAAGCTCAAATCCTAGACTATGTTAAAGAGCAGTTTGTACCTTGTTGGAACCAAATTTCCGCATCACTGTGGAAGGAGGAGAGTATCTGATCGGTCTCCTACAAGAAAGAGCAAGCAACTCTGAACAACCTAAGGTATTTGTGTGGTACAGGACAAAGGGTCTCTGATGATCATAACCTAAGGTACTGGTGTGGTATTGGACAAAGGTTCTATGACGGTCAAGTTAGTCTAAAGATCTTAGAACTCAAGTAATAGACAATAGAGAAATTGATAGCAAACTAGGCGTTACCATGTTGAACTCTAGAAGGTGTGTTTATACTAGTCGAGAGAGAGTTTTCAGGATAGTGAAATCTTCATTAAACCTAGAGAATCCTAAAGGATATCTAGCATAAAATATTGTTTCCTTTTAGGAATGTGGTTACTTACTGCACAAGCGAATTCCTATATTGTATCTCCAAAAATATAGGCAACTACTCAGATCCCTAGTCAGATCAGGCTTTCGGGTTTTTCCGAGGAAGCATGGTCGTTCTCAGCAAGGCCTACAGGGCTTGCCTATCATTCTGAAGCCTAACAGGGTGTGGCGGTACTGTTGGCTCATTAAGTTTTGTAAAAACCTTATGAAAAACTTGCAACCCTTAAGAGCGTGACATTCAACTTATGTAAACTGACAATTCCCAAAGACAAGAAGTATTAACCAATTTCAGGGTGATACTCCAACATAAATTTCATCCAATTACTTGTCTAAACATCGTAATGGTGATCAAGCATTAAGACATAACGGAAGTTTAAAATAATGATTGAAAATTTAAAGTACGTATGCATAAAAACATAAGTACATTAAAAGGAAATTATATAATCATGCTAAGGCTCGTAGCCTAATGGCCCTGACCCTAGCAAAGAGAGTTAGTTAGACATAATGATAATTAAATATAAAGGTATTATTAAGATGAAACGAGAAGAAAAAAAACCCTTGTAGTACAAAGTAGCAAATCATCGAGCTCTTTTCTCACTAAGTTGTATTCCAAAGTAAAGATTCTCTAATCTACGTATAAAACTTCGGCTTATATACTCAACTGAAGAGTCAAATCCTACTAAAATATGTTTCCCACAAAATCCAGAAAACCCACAAAATAAGGTAACTTAAAGATAGTTTCCTAACTTGTTACATACTCGAAACTGTGAAGATTCTTTCCTTTGAATGATCAAATCTACATATAATCAGCCTTAAGAGGTGTTATTGAAACTTTTATGACGTCCTTTCCAAAGTTGTTAAAGGAAGGTTTCCACAAAAAAGGCGTCTTCACTAATTTATTGGTCAAACAATCCCAAAAGGTCAATTTGTCCAACACAACATAGTTATACTTTTTTAATTGACGCAACCAAGTGGCTTTGAATTTAGGAAGCTTTAATAAAAAAACTTCCGGTACTATTTAGTTTAACGAAAAACCATATTTTTACACTAAAAAGTCAATCCTGGTACAATTCATTTTACCCATTATTTTGTCATTATCGTTAAAACTCAAAGTTTTCAAGTCATTTTGATTAGTTTTCCTTTGAATTTAAGGTTGAGATTTTGACTCAGTAAACTTAAATGGCTTAGGAATCTGCTTCAAATGGAATTATTCAAAATATCCATCATTTCTCCACTTTCCCATCAACATAGATTCTATTGCGTCTGTATGCAAAATACAAAAGAAAGTATCTAACATCTTCAAAATATATAATAATATCCAAGTAAAAAAATGGTAATATATAATATAATGACTCATCAACATCCTTGTTTGTGGCAGTAAACAATTCATTCTCTCGTTTTGACAATCTTAATCTGATTCTGGCATTTCGCTCTGATTTTTTTTTGGGATTGTTTATGATATAGACATCTTCATCCGCCTTGGAGTCTGAGTGATGTCGTCTTTGAGTTCAAGGTTAAGGTCAAATTCCTTGTAACTTGTTTCTTGACCTCAAGGTGCGGTTTCTATATCACCACTAGAGTTGGAGTTGGGGTGCTCTGCTCAGCTTCACAGATCATGTTCATGCTTTCAACTCCATAGCAATGGGTAGCGGAGTGATCCCCTTAATTTCTTTAATACTGTCAGGTGCTGGATATTAAACCAGCTAGTGGTATGACAAAGGAACAACCTCTATGCTATGAAACCAATTCTGGCCTATGATGGTTTTGTTCAAAGTCATTCATAAGATTGAGAAGTATCAGCATGTTGTAGGATTCCACCTGAACCACTAGATCCATTATTCTGATAAATCGGCCCAGGGTGCCTTCAAAGGTATGAAAAGTTGTCTTGCTTCAATTGACGTTGTTTAGAATTCTTATCTTTTCCACCGAGTCTTTAAAGAGAACTTTGACTCCAGAATAGTTGTCTACCATATTCTACTGGCCATACCATTGAAGATCTGTATTTTTACCACCATAGCATCATCGTGGAGAGAGTGCACATATTCCAAATCTCGGTTAGAGAAAGTCAAGATGTTGGAGTCAATTAGAAGGGGTTTGTTGATGGAAATTACCATCCTCGAATTTTTACAGGCGGTCGTCCTATCTTTTTTAGTGCTACCAAGATATTCTTATTCACCATAGGTGCCATTGATGTTAAGTGTTGGCTTATTTGCTGGTTCATCTTCTTCCTCGTCAGTGAGCAGATATGGATCGGACTTGCATTTGTCCCTCTTGTCGACATGTTCATCCTTCTTAGTTTATCTTTCACATATTCCTAGCAGTATCCCTAGTTGATCAGTTCTTCAATGTGCTATTGGAGCATGGGGCAGTTCCGTGTAGTGTGCCTAGTGCGTTGGTGGAAGGAGTAGTAGTCATTAGACCATACCTTAGCCATGTACTCTAGAAGAGGCTTTAGTCTTTTGAGATAAGGTTTATCCATGATTCCGTGAAGGATATTTTTTATTGAAATGTTCAAGGTGGAAAGTTTCCTTAGTTTATCTAAAGAAAGATGATAGTGTATAATAATGTCTTCTATATATTGAAAAGAAAATTATACAGGGGTTTATATTTACAACCAATGAAACAATCATTCCTTTAATTGAGCTATCAAATCAAATATATAATAGGTAAGTAAATTTCTTTCGTGATTCATGGGTATTAGACAATCCAATTTGGTAGGAAATCGTTGATTATTGTAACACTCCCCCTCAAGTTGGCGAGTGAATGTCATGAACTGCCAACTTGCTCAATAAAGATAAAAAATAAAAAAAAAAAATTCTCTAAGGCCTTGGTGAAAATGTTGGCTACCTGCCTTGAGGATGGAACAAAATTTGTCACCACTGCACCTTCTTGGATTTTATCCCGCACAAAATGGCAATCTATCTCTATATGCCTTGTCCTTTCATGAAACACTGGGTTAGCCATAATATGTAAGTCTGCTTGATTATCACAATACGACACTGCTGGACCCATGTCACCTACATGTAAATCTCGAAAAAGGCTTTGCAACCAAGTCAATTCACAGCAAGTAGCCGCCATGGAGCGTTATTCGGCTTCTGCGGAAGACAAAGAAATGGTTTTCTACTTTTTACTCTTCCATGATATCAATGAATTCCCAAGAAAAACACAATACCCCGTTGTAGATCTTTGAGTTATTAGACAACCTGCCTAATCGGAGTCACAATAAGCATTCAACTACAAAGAACTGTGCGAAGAGAATAAAATGCCTTGGCCTGGGG
Organism: Pyracantha coccinea; assembly: GCA_028566515.2. NCBI lineage: Eukaryota > Viridiplantae > Streptophyta > Magnoliopsida > Rosales > Rosaceae > Pyracantha > Pyracantha coccinea. The sequence goes on along the minus strand of JAOTRO020186194.1, from coordinate 3,959 downwards.
TACTCTTTAGATATCGAAGAACACGTAGAGCTACATCATAATCGGGCTTGCGTGGTTGCTACATATAAGTGTGCACAGAAAATGTGATGTATGGCCTAGTGATGGTGAGATAAATTAGTCTGCCTACCAATCGTCGATACTTTGAAGGATCATGAAGCAAATCACCCTCATCTGGTAATAACTTCAAATTCTACTCCATGGGAAATCCAGTAGGTCTTGCACCCAACACACTAACATCTTTGAGAATGTCTAACAAATATTTGCTCTGGGAAATAAAAATACCCTTTTTGGAGCGGGCAATTTCTATTCCCAAGAAATATTTCAAATCACCCAAATCTTTAATGCAGAAACGTGAATTCAAGAAAGATTTTGAGCTTCTTGATAGCAATCAGATCATTACCCAGTAATCAAAATGTCATCGACATAAATGAGGAGAGCTGTGAAGGATTTACCAATTTCTTTATGAAGAGGGAATAATCTGACTTAGATTGAGTATATCCGGTAGCTCGAATAGCCTCAGAAAACTTGAAGAACCATTGCCGAGATGCTTGCTTTAGGCCGTACAAAGACTTATTCAAACGACACACCATGTGCTCCCCTGTCGCTTGAGACCAGGAGGCACCATATAAATTTCCTCATGAAGATCACCATGGAGAAAAGCATTATTCACATCCAACTGATGAAGGGACCAATTTTTTGAAGCAACGAGGGCTTAAAGGCATCGAAATGTGACTAACTTCGTAGTAGGGGAAAAGGTATCGTGGTAGTCGATCCCTTCAAACTGGGTGTAACCTTTGGCCACCAAACGGGCTTTGTAGCGCTCGATAGTGCCATCAAAACAATGCTTTATTTTGTACGTCCACTTGCATCCAATAGGCTCCTTGCAGGGAGGTAGAGAAGTGAAAGTCCAAGTATGGTTGGCTTCCAAAGCTCGAAGTTCAGCGGCCATGGCCTCCTACCATTGGGGGTTTTTGGTAGCTTTTGCATAAGTGTTAGGTTCAACAGAACGAGTAATGTTGGCAATAAAAGAGTGATATGGTGGAGAGAGATTATGATAAGAAATATAATTACATAGTGGGTGTCGATTTCCTGAAGAAGAACCTGGTGAAGTCAACGATGAAGCTTGTGGAAGGGGTAACGCAACAGCCGAGCAAACATAATCTTGAAGATAAGCAGGTTGTTGTTTTGTTATGGTGGATTGTCGCAAAGGTGGCTGCGATGTAGGTGGAGGAATGGGCTCAATCGTAGAAGAATCAATAGGTTGCTCAACTGCAGGAGCAGCAGCGAAAAGGTTGCTGTGATTGTCAATTTCAGAAGGCTCGGATGAGGTTGACAGGCGAAGGTACAGGGACAATAACGGGCTGACTAGATGTAATGGGAATATGTGGTGCTGCAATGGGAATAGGTGGACCATCAGGGGTGATGTTGGTGGGTTCATTAGAATTGGTGATAAAGGGAAATATGCATTCATGGAATACGACATCTCGACTAGTGAAAACTTGCTTGGTGGTAAGATCGTATAATTGATATGCCTTTTGTCCAAAAGGGTAACCGAGAAAAACACATCTACGAGCTCTCATATCAAATTTGTGTGAGGGATGAACATTGGTGGCATAAACTAAGCAACCAAAGGTGCGTAAGTATTTATATGAAGGTGGGTGATGGAAAAGTTTCTCGTATGGTGTTTGATTAGACAAAAGAGGAGTAGGCAACCTATTAATAAGGTAAACAGCAGTAAGAACAATCCCCCCAAAAATGTAGAGGTACTTGGCTTTGAAAGCGAAGCACTCTAGCTACTTGTAAAATATGTCGATGTTTTCTCTCTACAACTTCATTTTGTTGTGGAGTGTAAGTGCATGAACATTGAAAAACCACACCATTCTCTCGAAAAAAAAAATCATGTAACGACAAGAACTCACTCCTATTATCAGTACGAATTTTTTGAACTTTGTGGTGAAATTATGTTTGAACATAAGCAAAAATTGAGTGTCTAATTTATTTTTCATGAGGTACGCCCAAGTAGTGCGAGAGTAATCATCAACAATAGTCAAGAAGTAACGAGCACCGGTATAAGATGCAATTTTGTGTGGCCCCCATTGCAGGAATCTCAACGAATATAAAAAATCAATCTAATCCCATTCAGATCAGGCTTCTGTGTCTTGCAGAGCAAGCATGGTCATTCTCAACAAAACCTACCAGCCTTACCTACCATTCTGGAGCCAATAGGGTATGGTGGCACCATTGGCCCATTTAGTCGGCTTGGCCCGATCATAGCAATGTAGTTCGTGACCGACTGCGGAGGCACTGAGGTTTCGTTCCGCCTTACTCCAACCCAGGAAAATTCATGTTCTCATATACCTTTGTGCAACTTGAATTTTTTCAAGGGGATCTAGGTTTAAACTTCACAAATCACAATAGTGGCAGCTTTAGTTCGAGCCCATCATTTGTGGCACCAATGCAATGAATGAGGATGAAATTAATAAGATGCAAAATGTAGATTCAATAATAAGAAACAAATCTCCTCAATTGAATGATGACAGATCAAAGAGATTTGATATGAACCTTCACCTAAAAATCCATACACAAAGGCCTATAAGCTTAGATCAAAATGAGTCAAGAAAATGGATTATCTTCCCATGATATCTATGAAGTATAGTTTTAGTTCAAAGAAGAAAGTTTGGGCATCTTGGGTTATGAAAATTGCTGGGAGAAGAATCAACATGAGGCAAGGGCTAAGGTCATATTTATACTCTTAAAAACCTAACTCATAATACAATCATACACTAAATTCTATATGAATACGTGGACATTTATGTGTAAATAGTTAGCAGCAAGAACCTCATACGTAAGGCACACGTCCAATACTGAGATGACATGAATAAAGGAATGTATGATGGCTCATCCAAATTCAAAGCAGAGTCACATGACAATTTTACATATGTACGTGCTCAGACTTGACTAGGTAGACAACACCAGTCAAGTAGTGTAAAAATGCAGTCTTGAGAAGCAAATGCATGAACCAAACCTTGTTCAGTGTGAGAGCTTAAATCTTCATCATCTTATGAGCTTCATCAACATCCTATCATTGCTCTAATCCTAATTTGAGCTTGGTGTGATAATAGAACCATAATGAATACATTGTTTGATCAACGAAAGTAAAACCTAATCAAGTTCTAGATCTAACACTCCCGTCGAGGGGAGTTCTGTATTGAATTATTATATATGCCTAGGTCAGTGTGTGTTTATCTAAATCCGTCACCCTTTAATGTAAAATACCTTTGCTATTTGGCTCCACATGCATAATACTTGCACACACACCGCAATAGTGCATTCTCCCAACAAATAATTAATGTATCTTAACGGTATAATTTTTACCCAATGTATTCAATAAATGAATGTTTTATCATGAATATATTACTCAGTGCCCACACTGTTGACTTGTTTCATGCATAAACGACTCCTCACATTGTTGACTTGTTTCATGCATAAACGACCTCCTATTCGAATGATTTTTTGTATAGATAACCTTCAAGTTAAGATTAAAATGGAATGGTTCTGATTATAAAATTTATATGGTGAAGTTACATTATTCGCATGGAATTGGATAAGTGCATTTCACGTGATGTTCCGTGCTAGTAAAACAAAAATATATAAATATAAGGGTTAAACTCTGTTTACTATCCTCATGTTTCGTGGTTTTCAACATTTAGTACATCAAGTTTTTTTCGTTCCAGAATAATACCTAAAGTGTAAATTTTGGAACGGTCTCATACATCCGTTAGTCAAACTATTAACTACGCCATTAACTGATGATGTGGCGCCTATGAGGATAATGATCGGACGCCACATGTCATTAAGGATCCAAGTGGAAATTAAAAATTCAAAAAAATAATTATTTAAAAAATAAAAATAAAAAAAACAAAACCCAGATTGTCTTCCCCAAATCCCCCCGTGCCCAC
>JAOTRO020186174.1:0-10897 GCA_028566515.2 Pyracantha coccinea | reverse complement strand
GTTTATGACGAAATTATGTATATTTTAAGTATAAACAGACACTTATTTACATGAAATAGTTAAATCCGCCTAGTCCGTCTAGGCGCTAGGCCCCATCCTGCCGCCCGACTAGCACCTAGCGCTTTTTAAAACCTTTTTACATATAACAAAGTGGTACATTTATAAAGAAGAATGGGTACATTATAAATAAATTATTAGTATAAATAAAATTTTTAAAAATATGGGCACAAAATGAAATTAATAAATGGGTACAAATTAAAACTATAAAGAAAATTAGTACACATTAAAAAAATTGCAAATTAAAAATGGTACAAACTAAAAATAGAAATATATAATACAAAGTTTAACTATAAATATAAATATACTAAATATAACGTTTTTAACATTAAATAAATATATTTTAAAAATAAAATTTAATTATGTTGATATGTAAATAATTTATAATTGAAATAACGATGTTTCTCTTTTTGTCTTTTTATGAACTCTGCATGCACAGCATAGGGCTAGACAGAAGAAACAAGTCACCAGATTATTCGACCTAATGACAAACATGTCATGTCAATCTTTTTTGGGAGTTTTGTTTGACATGTCACCAGACTCTTTATTTTACACTCAATCATCCAAGAGAATCACAAAGAAATGTGAAGAGGTTCGAAACTTAGAAAAAAAAAATGTGGAGTAATGATGCTTGAAATTTGGCCAAATTTTAGCTTTGATCTTGAATTAAAAAGTGAGTCTCAGTTTCTGAATTCATTATGTGGAGTAAGAGACATTTTGACCAATTTTGTTAAAACGTTCATTAGTTTATATTATAAATTTATATTAAGTTTATTGATCAATACTCATAAATTTTTTTATTGGCTTTTTAGTCAAAATGGTCCATAAGATTGTCCACCATCCATCATTTTGGTCTTTCCTTTTAAAAACTCTTTGGGCAATTTTCAAAGCTTCGTAACTCAATCGTTTGTTAACCAAATTCGACCCATAATATATCAAAATGAAGATAGGAAAGTGTAGAACAAGATTATACCTATTTCAAAGCCCAATGGTTGCCGGAGATGGCCGGAAAATAGCCTGAAAAATGATTGGTCCGTAGGAAAACTGGAAAACTAGCCGGAAACTAGGTAAATTTTAAACACTCATAACTTCTTGAATACTCAACGAAATTGAGTGATTAAAAAAATGAAAATTATACTTCTCACCGCGACAAAGAGAATGGTACTTTTCTTGACAACTATCTCGCTATGGTTTGGCCGAAAAATGGTTCGAAAGTGGCTATCTTGGTCTCGAGTTAGCCAATTTCGAGCTATTTTTAGGCCAAACCACCGCAAATTAGCAGTCGATAAAGGTTCCATTCTCTTTGTCTCGTCGAGAATATTGATTTTTCAATTTTGAATTACTCGATTTTGTTGAGTATTGAAGAAGTTATGAGCGTTTAAAGTTTACCCAGTTTTCGACGAGTTTTCTAGCGGGCCAGTCACATTTCAGGCTATTTTCTAGCCACCTCCGGCAACCATTGGGCTTCGAAATAGGCATAATATTGTTCTACACTTTCCTATCTTCACTTTGATATATTATGGATCAAATTTGGTTAAGAAACGATTGAGTTAAGAAACTTTGAAAATTGCCCAAAGAGTTTTTAACGGAAGGACCAAAATAATGGATGGTGGACAATCTAAAGGATCATTCCTATTGATTTTCAATCTCAAAGACCAAAGTTATGTGTTATGCAAATCTCAGGGACCATTTTGGCTAAAAAGCCTTTTTTTATTCAAAGACCATTGCATGATTCTCATAATATATTGGCGATTAAAAAATATGAATTTATAGCTGCCTTCGCGTTTACGAGGCAAATGCAGCAAAAACTTGCCAATTTCTTCACAATTTTTGTCTCATGAAAAAAAATTTGGTTTGGAAGAAAGGGAAGCTAGAAAGCATTTTCCTCCTTCTGTGATGGCAGCACAAGGGGTAGAGTGTTGGATGGCTGGTACTTAGGTTTAACAATTTTTTATGTGGCTCATTAACTCAATATGAAATTACATAAAAATAAACAAGTTTTAAATTGACAACGAGTCAATTTGTTATTGAGTTATCTGTTAAGAAGCTAGTAACGAGTCAGGTCGTTATGGGGTCAAATGTTAAGAATTCGTTAAGTTAACAAATTTAACACAACACAATCTTTTAAGATAACGTGTATGACACAAATCATCCATTTTAGTCTTACACATTTGGGATTTGATCGTCCTCTATCACCTTCATTCATCAAGCCAAACAATATTTTTTCTCCCTCTTGGACGTAATCATGGTGTGCTTCAGGCAATGTCTTGTACCCCACATAAAGTGGTTTCTATTAGAAACGTCCAAATAAGGGGAATCGAACTTGTGACGATTCGACAATCCATTGAATTTGAGGGAACAAGATTATGATTGGTGCTATAGGAATGAATCATCCATAAGCATCAAAGTTAGAACATTCGAGTTCTAAGACATGGTTTTCATGAAAAACGTCGGGTTTCAAAGGCAGGAGCAAGAACACAGAATGCAATATGCTTATTTAAGTGTAGTGGATTTGAGGTTCTTTGGGAACTCAAGTGTGAGAGTTTCGTTACTATGAAAGTATGTCAACAGTTCAAAGTATAAAAATAAATTATTGAATCGTTAATGTCCAGAAGTGATCTTCAGGTCAATAATTTTGGATTCATTATCAGATTAATGGACTGCATGTCACTTTTAATTAATTCAATGAATCAGGGCCATACAGGGTCGATTGTAGAAGCAAAAATAATAATAACACTCGGTTTAAAAGTATTTAGAATGCTAAAAATTAGCATTGGATAAAAAAATATAGCCTCAAAAATAGGCAGCCCATGGGTGGCTTCAGGCCACGGGCCGAAAGCATGGAGCCCATCAGCAGTAGCTGCTGGCTTTTTGGGCTAAAGGAGGGGCACGGATCAGGCCCAGTGAAATGCTGGCTTGCAGGTTGGCTGCGTGCAGGCCCAGCTGGAGCTGGGGCCAGGTTTTGGGTCCGGGGAAAAAGAAGCCCAGCAACACAAAGCTGTTGGCGAATAGGACCGAAACTAGGATGAACCCCAGTAAGCATATGGGCTGCTTCAGGCAAGCCGGGTCATGGGCAAGGAAGAAGGCCAGCAATTCTGGGCTATTGGGCCAAAGGACTCGGGACAATCGGGCCAAGAAAAAGTTACAGGTTTTTCTTTGGTGGGCTAAGGAATTGCAGGCCTTTATAAAACCAAGTAGGCCTAAGGCCTAGGGTTTGGGTCAGCGCAACAAAGCCCAAAGGGCTGCTGCCGTGAGGTCCAAGGTGTCTAAAACGACATCATGCCATGTCATGCTTCACACGGCTGGGCTTCAGGCCAACGGTGGTGGGTCGGCGAGGCCACGGTGGTGGTGCGGCGATGGTGTCGCACCATGTCGAACTTTTTTCTTTTTTTAAATTCTTAGGGTTTGAAAAACCGTAATATGCTTCTAATTTATTTTATATACATGGACTCACAAATTCCACATAGCAATTTAATTGCATAAGGCATGAAACAAATATATATTGACAAATATATAAACATATATATATATATATATATTATGCAAGGAAAATATAAACATATGGGGGGGAGGGTTCATGCATCATGGGGAATATTTTCATACTTCAAGGTCATTTCAAATATCTTACTTTATTTTAAGCGTACCTGATTGGTAGAAAACTGCAAAAATGTTTGAATTTGAAGATTCCTCTTTGAAAGTCGGAATTTTATCTCTAGTACACAGAAAAATTAAATTGAATTAATAGCATGTACATCAATTCAATAAAATAATAAATTAATCATAAGAAGAATGACTAAAACGTAATACTCCCCTGATTGAAGATCAAACTCTTGTTAGCGTAGCGTGATAACGTATTGTAGGCATAATTTACTGAACAATTATGGAGGCCATAGAGAGTGGGGTGCGGCAATAGTAGAGAGAAGAGAGGGATGTGTAATTGTGAGGTGTGTTCTATTCCACCCCATTGTGCCTTTATTTAAAGTAGTAGGGAAGGTTAATTCCTTATCTTTTTAGGATTACAACTCTTAATACGTAATCAACTCCTAATAGGAATATAAGAGATATTAAGATTTACACAATTACATTCCTAATCTAATGGGATTGCAACAATTAGATGATTTTTTTGTTAAAAAAATTTCGAGCAAGCCTTTTTCATTAAAATTCTCTAAATTAAAAACTAATCCGTATTTTCGTGCGAATAAAAAAAACTAAGATCACTTAGCTATAGATAAATAAAGAGTAGTTGGTCATTTAAGTGGAGTGGTTTTTCCATAGGCTTTTTGCACCAAATCCACAACTTGCTTAATTTATAAGAAAAAAAAAAGATATAGGAATTTCTAGGCAATTGCAAAACGTCAACCAACTCTAGTTGCTAATATACAAGCCTTCCGAAAATTAAATATGCAATAATTATATAATTTCACATGCACGATCTTAGTCAACTTACAGATTTTTATTATGTAAATTTTGATATTACGAATATTTTTTATTTAATATGCCATTTATGTACATAGCATGATCTAATCATGCAACAGATTATACGGGTGAACGGCCTTTTTTTCCCTTGGCAGAAGAAGTCAATGGTGTTTAGATTAAAGAAAAAGTTATTTGACTGATGATGGAGGTCGTTGGTCGCCAAATTCAAGATCAACACCACGTTCTGAGTTCAACTTGTAATTCTATAATTTTTATGATTATCTTCAAGTTAGAATGAAACGTCAATTTCCTTCTCTATCTTTACACTTCACAATTTCATCGCATGGTTTCTTCCAAGACAAGATATTACTATGTTACATAACGAGGAGGGAGTCTAGACAAAAAATAATTGCAAGACAAGACTTTATTTACCACCTGAATAGTCATATCACTTGTAATTTGATCTCACTTTTAAGATTTTGCAATTGAAAAGAATTTGGTCTGCCAAACACGTAACTACGATGCTTATTTTGTTGAAAATTAAATAAAAATAGGGTTTAGTAAGATTTATTGATGTTATGTTAAGCCTCAGTGTCCCATCTTGGGGGAAAAAAAGAAAAAAAAAGCATGTTTTGAAATGGCTTGAGACTAACAGACACTTTTTTTTTTTTTTGGCAAATAGAGCTATGTGTGAGTTCGTACATAGCATATATGCCCCCAAACCAAATAGCATGCACCCATGGACAGAGAAGAAACAAATGCTCAATGGACTCCTCATATAAGTGGCACAAAGGACAGAGTGGAGAAGGCGCAGATTTCCGCATGTAGAGCGCCGCCATCGTGGGAAGTGCACCATGCAAGGTTTTCCACATAAAACATTTCAGTTTAAGGGGAGTATGAAGCTGCCAGATCCACTTCCATTAACTACCAGGAATATATGCAGCCGAGGAAGATGACCAAGCCAACGAAGGAGTAAGCTGAGCCCGCTGCCAATGATAACTTGATTCGACAGAATACACACCAATCCTAACCATAGGCCAAACCAACCGATCCGGCCATAGAGGCTCACCAATTGGCAATGCACCAATAGCCTCAAGCACCTCCTCCGAGAGAAACGGTCTAATAAACTCAAGGTTCCATTCCAGAGTGGCGGGATTAATAAGAAAATCCACTATTGTATTTCGGCTAACTTGCACATCCCTAGACGGAAAAGGGTGACCCATCCGAAAGCAAAGGCAACCAACGATCCCTCCAAAGTCGAGGACTAACAGACACTTTATAAGTCAAATTTTTTACTGTAGTGACTATTGTTTTTCCTATTAAACAGTGTTTTAGGTTAAAATTTGTGCACCAAATGATGTGTTACTAATTTAATTTGTATGGTGTAGAATGTACCCCATCAATCAAATTTATGTCACGTCATTTAGTGCACAAATTTAGTGTATGTTGCACCATCCAACAAAATTAGTTTTGCATTTCCAAAGAGAGTTAGCAAATTTTATCTTTAAAAATGTCATTTGCTAACCTATGTGGCACTTATATGTTACTCTAAAAATTCTCTTAATGATAAGAAAACTTATCTATAAGTTTTTCGATGAAATTTCTTATGAGAGACTTCTAATTAGTTGGTTAATCCCAATTAATTATTTCTTGAAATAAACATAAAAAGAATGGCAGCGCTGTGATTACCTGGCCTTCCCAGGTCCGATCTTAAAACTAGAATCAAATATATACATGCATCCCCATCAGTTTGAAAAATCTGCAAACAGTCCCAAACCAAATTTTCAGACCACCTAAAAGAAATAAAAAAATGTCAGGCTACCCACACCCTCCTCCCGGCTCCGGCTACGGAAGCGCTCCGCAAGGTCAACCCTACGGCACGCCGCCCCAAGGCCAACCCTACGGCGCGCCGCCCCAAGGGCAGCACCAGCACCAGACAGCTCAACCCTACGGTGCTCCGTCTGCACCGTACGGCACCCCATACGGCGCTCCAGCAGCACCGTACGGCGCGCCCTATGCTCCAGAGAAGCCGTACAAGCCAGACAAGCCGTACAATCCAGACAAGCCTCACAAGAATCAAGGCGGCGGAGGCGGATATCCGGCGCCTGCTCCGGGATACGGCAGCCCGTTCGCGGCTTTGGTTCCGTCGGTGTTCCCGCCGGGCACGGACCCGAACGTCATAGCTTGCTTTCAGCTGGCGGATCAGGACGGTAGCGGCTTCATCGACGATAAGGAGATGCAGAGAGCTCTGTCGTCGTACAATCAGAGCTTCAGCTTGAGGACTGTTCATCTGCTGATGTACCTCTTCACCCAGACCAACACCAGGAAGATCGGTAACAATTTACAAACCTCATCACTCCATGTATGCAGATCTTTGTAATTTTTTGATCGGCGCACTGAACGGTGTCGCCTCACTGAGTCGCGGTTATAAACTTAGAATCAATGCGAAATGTCCATCATGCCTTAACGCCTTTCGGATATAATCCGTAGAATGCGAATGTGGTAGTCGTGGTCAGTTGACCGTTGAATATTTATGGCATCTCGCGTTATGCTTATCCACAAAAAGATAATATGAGACTAAATTTTGTAAACAAAATTGAGTTTGGAAATTTGATCTTCTTAGTATTTAGCTTTTCCAAAATTACTGAGACGGAGATAGATCTTTGCCGTCTTGGCAATTTAGTCCATAACGTCATGCTTATGTTTTTTTATTTACATGGCATGACATTTTATTAGTGGACTCGACACCACTATCGCGATGAAACCGTTATATGCAACCATTGCTAATTTGGTACAGTTTATCTTTGTAAGTAATGATATTTATTGTGTGTGAGGGTAAATTGTGAAAACAGGGCCCAAGGAATTCGCTGCACTGTTCTACAGTCTTCAAAGTTGGAGGGTAATCCCAATAATTCTCTTTTTTTTGTTTTTTTTCCTCTTTTATTATCATTTCGTTTTTAGTTTTAATTTTCTTCTAAAAGCTGAAATATTATTTGGTTACATTTTTTGATTCTTAGTTTTCATTTATTTTTGAAAATTGAAAACAAAATGCAGTTACCAAACAAGTTTTCAATTTTTAGTTAAAAAAATCAAAAACTAAAAATCAAAACAAAAAACTGAAAACGAAATGGTCATCAAATGCTCCATAAGATTTTGTCTTTTAATTTTTGTGAGAAATTAACTGTTTTGTAATTGGTGTGGTTGATCAGGGAGTGTTTGAGAGGTTCGACCGGGACAGAAGCGGGTTCATTGATGCAAATGAGTTGAGAGATGCACTGCTGAGTCTGGGATTTGCTGTCTCACCTGTAGTTTTAGAACTGCTGGTCTCTAAATTCGACAAGACTGGAGGCAAAAAGAGGGCCATTGAATATGACAATTTCATCGAGTATGTTTCCTTTTCCTTTTCTCTATCATTCTTTTTTGGGATTGGTTTGAGGATCAAATTCTTACGCATTAGATACTTACAGCATTTCATTATGGTATATTTTATATTATGTTTTCTTATCGATATCTGATGATTCCTTGTTCGTTTGTTTTGATTAAATGCAGGTGCTGTCTGACTGTTAAGGTGAGTTCGATTTTCCCTAAAGCTTATATTTTGTGCACTTAATTTGTAGTGTTAATTGGGGAACTTCAACCTAGCGTTGGCTTGAAAGTTGATTCAGATTTATGCGTAGCTTGTACGGTTGAGTATTCAAAACTCTTAAGTTATTGCTGCAGTTAGTTTACAAGCATTTCAAAAGGAGAACGAACAACCCCTTTATTTCGTTGCTTAATTTCTCAGCTGGGAAACCATAAAATCATTGTTCATCACTGAATCATATAGTTTCCACAACATTAACAACATACAAAAATGTATTTTCATTATCTCAAGAGGGCAAGCTGTGGGTTAACCGCTAAACTGTCGATACTTAATGGAGCGTTTTCTTTTGTGATACTTGTGTCTTGCAGGGATTAACCGAGAAGTTTAAGGAGAAGGACAAAGCGTACAATGGTATGGGAACTTTCAGTTATGAGGAGTTCATGTTGACTGTCCTGCCATTCCTCGTTGCGTAGGTTGTGTGTTGCTAAAGGCTTTATGTATTCGGTTCCGCGTTTTCCAGTGTATTGTAATATCTAGCTCTTTCTTTCCTGTTTCTTAGTGGAGTGGAGTGCAATAGCTGTATTTTCTCACTGTATAGCTTTCATGTAATAAGGCTTCAGAGTCTGGTTTTACCATGTTATTAACTTTTGCATCATTTTCCTATTAAAGGTTGATGTCGTTGGAAATGAAATTCTTTGGCTAAGAAGTGAGATGACTTTGACATCATTTTCCTATGTAATTTTTTTAATTTAGCGAAAAAAAAAATTAATAATAAATAAAGTGGACTTCTCCACATTTATTTTAGGGGTCAATAATTCCAAAACTAAAGCCTTTAATCCAGGCAGGCACATAGTATCTTCTAAATTTCTTATGCAGTGACCATTGTTTTTCTTATTAAATTGTTTTCCACGTGAACAAGGCACACTTACCAAATTTATGCATCGAATATATGTCATCAATCGAATTTATATAGTGTAAAATATGGCACATCAATTAAGTTTATAAGGTGTAGATGGGTCACATTATTTTGGTGCACAAATTTCGTGCACGAATTTGGTGTATGTAGCACCACCCAACAAAATAAGATTTACATCTCCAAGGGAGTTAGCAAATTTTACATGTGAAAGTGTTATTCTCTAACTACGTGGCACTTTATATGCTACTATCAATTTTTTTCTTCCAATTACTTTTAACCCAACTCTTCAAATTTTATTCTCTATCTTAAAATATTAGGATTAAGTACTTAGAACCCGAACCTTTTAATATCATTCCAAATTAGTCTCAACATTTTTAAGCATTCCAAACAAGTACCCGATCTATTGAAAGTCATATCTATTAAGTCTCAGTTAATTTTTTCGTTAAATGTACACGTGACAACAATGGATCCCACTGATTTGCTTATTTGGACACTAAAATAATAACAAAAATAACTTCAAAAAAAGACATGAAGATGAAAAGAAAAAAAAAACAAATTCACAAATAAAATGGAAAACAAAAATGAAGATTGAGAAATCTCCTAACAATGAAGAGGTTAAGAATTCATATAAGGTTTCAATGAGCTTATTTCTACTTATGTGATTTCCTCATTCGCCAATTTTTGGCTAGTAAAGCCTCAAGTTCTTCTTTGTGGGTGTTGAAGATGGTGGGGGCCACATCATGGTAGTCCATACCGTTTTAGCAACCTCCGTGACATTCTTCTAGATATTGTCCGCTTGAGTTGTAGGGTAAAGTTTGTGGTGGTGCGATGGGTTTGGAGGTAAGTGGTGGTGACTGTTACTTGGTGGAGACCAAGCTTCCATAACCTTCTATTGATGTTGGAGACAAAGTAAACCCTAGTTAACGGATGTGACATTTTAAATAAGTTAGATACTTGTTTGGAATGTTTAAAAAGGTTGAGCCCAATTTGGAATAACACTAAAATGTTGGAGAGTTTTAGGTACTTAACGGATGTGACATTTTCAATAAGTTAGGTACCTGTTTGGAATGTTTAAAAAGGTTGAGCCCAATTTGGAATAACACTAAAAGGTTGGAGAGTTTTAGGTACTTAATCCAAAATATTATTATATCATGTTTGTTTTTTGGGGCCCGAATTTATGCTTTTAACTCTTTAATAAACAATACATTTGATTAAAATATATTGTCGAACACGATTCACTAGTTGAAGAAGTAGAAAGTAATCTTGTAAATGTACAAGATCAATTGCTACTTATTAATTTACTAATTAGGTTGCTACCTCCGTTGAAGATGCGTGTTTCCTACTTGAGGTAGCAAATTTAACTTTGCTACTCAATTCCTACCTCCCTTAGACCAATTTCAACCCTCGGGTTAAAACCAGTGTTCTACAAATCGGCCTAGGCTGTGCCTAGGCGCTGGGCTGTGGCTAGCTGCGGGGATTAACTCAAAATCGAGAGCAAAATCGGGACAGGGATTAGGCAGCCGTCGAGACGGCCTGGGCAGCCTAGGTGGGCGACTGAGTGGCCTAGGCAGTCCTAGCATATTGATTTTTCTCATAAAAACTGACGGTTGAAAATGTCATTACCAATAAGTATTGGTGCAGAGTCCCATCTTTATGCGTCTTAGTGTGCCCTTTCCACATCTACATATTTGACACTTTTATTTCTCTTTAAATTCAACATAAATTAATATGATCTCTAAAAAATATTTTGTAAATTATTATAAACCACCCATATTGATATCAGAATTTTCTCTTTATTATGAACCATCCAACCCATTACGTGAGATTTTTACTTTTATTTTTAAAAAATTAGATATAATCATTCAAAATGTCTTAAGTTATATGGTATATATGCTTAATGTGTTTTTAAATTTTGGACTTGTTAG
>JAOTRO020186156.1:0-10898 GCA_028566515.2 Pyracantha coccinea | reverse complement strand
TTTTAGACTTTGCAAATTAAAAAATAGGGATAATTTTGGAATTGAAAAAAAATTCATTAAAGGGAGCAAAGTGCTTCTCTTGTATTCTCTGCGTAGCACTTTTAGGAGGAAGCACTTCCTAGGTGCTTTATAGAAAATGCTTTTAGTGCTTCTACTTCTAACTAAAAGCACTTTTAAAATATTTTCCAAACGACCATTTTTTAAAACTCAAGCGCTTTTGACACTTTCAAAAGCACAACCAAACGAGCCAATAACATATTAATTAATGGATATTGTAAGCGTAAAAGGATAGATGAGGCAATAGTGCTCTTTAAGCAAATGTGTTGTAAGGGACTCTCTCCAGATACCTTTTGTTATAACACTCTATCGATGGCTTCTGCAAAGTGGGGAGGATACAGGATGCACAAAACGTGTTCTATCAGATGAAAGCTTATGGAGACCTTCCAAATGTTCAGACTTATGCTATTTTACTGGATAGCCTATGTAAAAACCAACAACTTTCACTGGCAATGGAATATTTGAGAGAGCTAGAAGGAAAAGTTGGGTCTAGATATTGTGATTTACAATATTCTTGTTGGACGTTTAAGCAGAGCTGGAAAAATTGATTGTGCAAGGAATCTCTTTTGCAGCTTATCATCAAGAGGCCTCCAACCGAATGTCTAGAGATATAATATAACAATCAGTGGACTTTGTAATGAGGGGCTAATAAATGAAGCAGAAAAGTTGTTTAAAGAAATGGAAGAGAAAGGCTGTTCTCCAGATAATTGCAACTATAACACAATTATCCGGGGTTTTATCAATAACAATGAGACATCTTGAGCGATGGGACTTATTCAACAAATGGTGGGGATGGGTTTTTCTACAGATGCAACAACTGTGGAATTGATAGTTGATTTACTGTCCAAATTTGTAGACATGAAAATCCTATGACAAATGAGACAAGAACACGTGTACAAAGTAATTGTATTGTATTAATGAATTTGTAGAGTTAAAATCTTTGTTTACAAGTTTCTTCTTATTCGATCTACGGAAGATGTGTCGATGTATAGGTTGTTAATCAAAGGGTCGCGATGACTTGATCTCAGATAAACGGTTATCGCGAGGTTTTGGCTCTTGGCGATTTGAAGGATCAGCACGGATAGTAGTGCTTGATGATTCTTCGAAGGTTTGGTGAAGAACGCAGAGAGTTTTCTAAATTCTTCAAAGTGTTTTGAGGAATTGGGTGCTTGAGCTTTGGCAACGTCTTGGTGCTTGAATGATTTCTGGATCCTTTCTTTGTCTTTGGACCATTGTATTTATAGACTTCCCAAGTCTTGCCTACGGATGAATTTGGCCTTGGTTTGTGGCTTGTTTCATGATTTATTTCCATCAATCAATCAATAAATCAATTATTTAATTTAAATAAAATCAAATAATCAATCTTGCCCAATTTGGCATTCCTATTTGCTTTAATTTAAATTAATTAATCTAAATTAAAATCAAATATTAATTTTCTGTCTTGATGAGTCATGTGCCACGTAAGCCCCTTGCATGCCATGTAAGCTCTCCCATACCAAAATTTAATGTGTATGGTGATCATTTATTTTGACCGAAATTTGCATGTCTACAATAATATATATTAATAGTTATAAGTTTTGTGCGGCTTCACATCATGCTTCAAGGTTTTTGCTTAGACAAGGCTATCCATGAAATGGCTTGGCTTCGTCTTTGCTTTTTAAAACATCGACATAAATTAAAAAAATCGAAAGAGAAGTAAGATGCATGGAAGCCATTATATTTCCCAGTAATAATTAAATAGAGTTGGTATCAACAAATAAAATATAAAAAAATGACAAAAACCTCTGTTTGCATCAGAAGCATCATCAACTAGAGCATCACCCAGAATTTTGACTTCATATCAACAATTCGACTCTTTCGCAAAACTTCTGTCTCTTCCCTGAACCCGACAATGGTCATAGATTAGCTCAATTTACATGTCTACTTGACCTCGAACAAGTATAGTGAGCTTCCTGAGACATTGAGTTGACAATAACAATCCATAGTATTGATGAAATGTTTCGAATCATAAACTCCTCTTCTCTCTGAAGTCGTATGTCACATCCCGGCCCGGGGTCCACCACATCCTAGGCTCGCTCCACCACCGTAGCACGATATTGTCCGCTTTGGGCTCCGACTACGCCCTCACGGTTTTGTTTCTGGGAACTCACTCAAGCAGAACTTCCCAGTGGGTCACCCATCATGGGATTGCTCTAGAGCGAACTCGCTTAACTTCGGAGTTCCGATGGAACCCGAAGCCAGTGAGCTCCCAAAAGGCCTCGTACCAGGTAGAGATGGGAATATACATATGAGGATCACTCCCCTGGACGATGTGGGATCTCACTGAGTGCACAATGCGCATAGCTTAGTTGTTTTACATGCCAACCTAACTACTTTTTTCTCACCACAAGGTATCACAGACTAGAGCTTCACGTACCTAAGACCATAGAAACAATCTTATCAGAAGCTCCCCATCACCCAAAATCCACCATGTCGTGTTATCATCTCTTCCCTGATGACCATTAATGGGTAGAGCCTAGTTCAGTCGCAACATCACCTGCAACAATATCCTCACCACAAGCACCCACAACTAGAACTTCCCAAGCTTTCAAATGCTGTGTGATCATCTCTTCCCTGATGACTATTAATGTGCAGAGCCTAGATCAGTTGCAATGTCACCTGCAACAATGTCCTCACCACAATCACCTGCAACAGTGTCCTCACCACAAGCACCCACAACTAGAGCTTCCTAAGCTTCCAAATGATATTGCATATTTCTCTTTTCCATCTCCTTCAATACAAAACAAGCATAATTGATCTTCCCACACTTTAATAGGCTCGTAATTCAAATGTTTCTAAACTAGGACAATGTCTACTAGCCAATATTGCAGTCAAAACGTTCAAACCTCCCTCAATATCTTCAATATGACAAAACCCATCAACCATCATCCTGTATGTAGCTACATTCGGCTCACAGCCTCCAACTTGCATTTCAATCAAGACTCTGTAAGCCTCTGCAGCGCTGCCTTCCTTGCATAGAAAGTTAATCAATATGTTATAAATCATAACATTCAGCTTAAACCGCCTCTTCTTCATCTCTTGAAGGAGAGACTGTAAACATGAAGATTTCCTGGGACAAACGAGACAAGAACACATGTACAAAGTAGATTTGTATTCATGAATTTATAGGGTTACAATCTCTGTTTACAATTTTTCTCTAATTCAATCTTCAAATTTGATGTAGATGTGTGGAAGTGTTGTTGATCCAAGGGTCATTATGACTTGATCTTGGATGAACGATTGCCTCAAAGATTTGGCTTATGGGGAAGGAAGAACCAGCACGTGTATCGGTGCTTGTTGATTCTTCAAAGGTTTTGGTGATGAACGAAGAGAGCTTTCTCGATCCTTTAGAATTTTGGGGAATTTGGGAGGTTGGATGCTTTAGAGCTTTAGAGTTTCAAAGCTTCAAGGTTTTGGGTGTGAATTCTCTTCCAATTTGGGAGTAGAGAATCTGTGTGCGAATTGGTCCCTGAAATGAAATGCTTAGCCTTCTATTTATAGAGTTTTTCAAGCCTTGGTCTTGGATTTAATAATCAAATCAAATAAATCCTTTCTACCAAGTGTTGACACTTGTCCTTCTTGATGACTCGTTCTCTTTTGTTGAGTCACATGCCATGTGTACAATTTGTACAACACATGGTACATGCCATGTATGCCTCGGCACGTTGAAACTTTAATGCGTTGGTCAACATTTATTTCAAGGTAGATGTCGATTCAAGAGCCGTCGAGGCTTGATCTTGAATTGGGCTAGAAATTCCTTCAAGGGCCGTCGATGATCTTGAATTGGGCTAGAAGTTTCTTTGAGGGCCGTCGAGGCTTGATCTTGAATGAAATTGGATCACGAGGAGCTTCACGTGGTGGATGATCTTTGGCTTTGGTAGTAGATGAATCGGCACGTGTTTTGTTGTGCTTGTTTGACTTTCCCACAAACTTAATCTTGAACTGGGTTGGAGGGTTTTATGGTTTCCTCAAAAGGTATGAATTTACTCATCTGGAGCTGAATTTGATTCAAGGGTGGTGGACACTTGAACTTGAATCGGACTTATGATTTCTTCAAGGGCCATCGAGGCTATCTTGAATGAAATGGGAGCACGAGGAGGTTCACGTGGCGAGCAGTCTTCAACTTTGTTGAGGATGAATTAGCACATGTAGTTTGTTTTGTTGCAGCCATGGTACTTTTCAAGTGTTTTAAGAGCATTACCATCATTATTCTTGTGAAGGAAGGCGATTCGCAAGATAAGGGAATGACGTTGAAACTTTGTGCACCATTGACAGGCCCAAAGACGCTTGCTCTTCCTGCAAGAGACAACTTAATGCATATCAAGTCGTGGTCTTCTGAAGTGTCTTGGGAGGTGACAGATTTTGGTCGACCCAATGTGAAGAAGAAAGTGTGTACGTCAAGGATTCTTATCTTGAATCCTTAGCACCATGTTCGTGACAATTCACTGGCGTTGTTTGAGCTTCTTGGTGATTGCATCTGTAGCGGAGCTGTGACTTGGAATAGCACTTTGCCGACTACTGGAGAAACCATCTTTGTTGAGTTTTACTGGGAGCGGCTTGAAGATGTACTGAGTCGATCCAAAGGTGTGCTTACTAACATGGGCCTTTATCACATTTTGTACGCTTATTTGTTTAGTTATGATCACCATCTTCCCATTCTTTGTGCGTTCTTTGAGCATTAGTGTTCAGCAATCAACACACTTCGTGTCTAGAAGCGTTGGCACGAGAACAAGAACGGTTGGAAGTCGAAGCATCATGACTTCAGGGTGTTCTCTCGAAGCAAGATGCTACACTTTCTTAGCATCAAGAGGAGATTTCACGCCTAGAGCAAGAGAAAGACATGGCTATAGAGTTGCCCATCTTCTCTCCCACTGAAGTGGAGACTTTGAGGACTTTGGAAGGCTTGCTTGAAGATCGTCGCCGTAGTTTTAGGGATATAGCTTTCAAGTAGTGTCTTCCGTTCTTTGTACTTCAAGCCTTTTTTTTTTTTTTTTTTGTAATAAGGCTTTGGAGCTGACTTCTTCCTTTATAGAAATAAAGTATTCACATTCTTGAATTTGCTCTTTATTCTTCAAAGTGTCTGTGTTTTTGTTGATGATGTGACTGTACTTGAAGTTTTTGAATTTTGAAGTTGCCTACGTACCCTCGATTAAGGAGGGATCAAGTCATGACGTAATTCAAAGGAATGATGGATTGCTTTTGATGGTTTTGACTGTTTTGATGGTGATTTTACAGTACACATTTTATGTTCATGCGGGCCAGGAGCGTTAGGTGTCGCCTTGTAAGCTCGTGCGAACAAGGAGCATTGGGTGTTACCTTTTAAGCTCATGCAAGCGAGGAGCATTTGTTGTTGCCTTTTAGGCTCGTGCGAACAAGGAGCATTGTTGCCATGTGCAGTTTAGGCTCGTGTAGGCGAGGAGCATTGCTTGTTTGGTTCAGGGGTAGTAGCACTTCAAGAATCTGCCGTTGATGGGGCTGATTTTTTAGCCATCTTCCACCATGATTACGTAGGCGCCATTGGTGTAGACCTCTTGTATTACGTAAGTTCCATCCCACTTTGATGTGAACTTGCTTTTTGTTTTGTGAGTTGTGATGATGGGCCTTCGTAATGCTAAGATGAGATCTCCAGTTTGGAAAGACGTTAGGCTGACCTTCTTGTTGAATGCCTTGGATAGTCGTGCTTGATAGCATTCCAAGTGTTGTTGAGCTTTGAGACTCCTTTCGTCGAGTGCGCCTAACTCTTGAAGTCGTAACTTTGCATTTTCCTCTTCAATCAAGCCTTATTGTATAGCCATCCTTAGTGAGGGGATTTGACTTCAAAGTGGCATAACAACTTCTAAACCTTTTAGAGTGCGGAAGGTTGTTAGTTCCTCATCTTCGGGAGGCATGCAGATTTGATTATACCCAGAAGAGTTGTCCATGACTGCGCCTCTAGACGATTCATGAGTGTAGCAATCTGCAAGTTCTTTTCCTTCAAGTCTTTGTCAGCTTTGCAATTGCTTCGTTCATTTGTGCCAGTTGCTCCTTGATGGAAGTCACACCAGTAATCATGACTTGCATGGCTATAGGATACGAGATGCTGCTTGAGTTAGCATCGGAAGTTAAAGACTCGGAGGACCACATTGGGCTTTCCTTCATTCGCAACTTTAGCGAGGCCAAGGTGATCACAGGCTCGTGCCTTGGGTGCTCTTGCTCCTTCGGCAGATATGATGTAGGAATGGAAGGCACGGCAGAGAGAGCTCTTGCCTTGCTTCGGGTTGTGACGCCTAAAGTGCCGCCACTTGCGACAAAAATGTTCTTGTTCTTCGCATTGGTTGCGGGTACAACTTGATCCTTTCTAGATGCCATTTATGCTTCTTGTGGATTTGAAGACAAATATGAGAGGTAGAGATAGTCCCACTGGGTGTGCGAAATTTGTAAACATGAAGATTTCCTGCAACAAACGAGATAAGAACACGTGTACAAAGTAGATTTGTATTGATGAATTTAAAGGGTTACAATCTCTATTTAAAATTTTTCTCTAATTTAGTCTTCGAATTTTATGTAGATTTGTGGATGTGCTGTTGATCCAAGGGTCGAGATGACATGATCTTAGATGAACAGTTGCCTCAAAGATTTGGCTTGTGGTGAAGGAAAAATTGGCACGTGTATAAGTGCTTGTTGATTCTTCAAAGGTTTTGGCGAAGAACGAAGAGAGCTTTCTTGATCCTTCAAAATTCTTGGGAATATGGGAGGTTGGATGCTTGAGAGCTTTAGAGTTTCAAAGCTTCAAGGTTTTGGGTCTGAATTCTCTTCCAATTTGGGAGTGGAGAATGTGTGTGTGAATTGGTCCCTAAAATGAAATGCTTAGCCTTCTATTTATAGAGTTTTTCAAGCCTTGGTCTTGGATTTAATAATCAATTCAAATAAATCCTTTCTACCAAGTGTTGACAGGTGTCCTTCATGATGACTCGTCCGATTTTGTTGAGTCACATGCCATGTGTACAATTTGTGCCGACACGTGATACATATCATATATGCCTCGACACATTGAAACTTTAATGCGTTGGTCAACATTTATTTCGCCTAAAATTTGATGTCTACAGAGACTTTGCCTCCTCAATCTTCCTTCCCTTTCCAAGGTCACTCATCAATACACCATAATTCACAATCCATGGTTTACACCCTCGATACTCTATGTCAAACATCATCTCCTTCGCTTCATCATGCTTTCCAACCAAGCACAAACCTTCCATCAATAATGCATATGTCACCACATTCGGGTATTTCCTTTTCTGTCTCATATCCTTAAACAAACCAGTGGCTTTCTCCAACTCACCCTTTCTACCAAAAAACCTTATGAGACTATTATACGTCACAACACTAGATTGCACATTTTTTTTCAAGCTTTTCATCAAACACCTTGCATGCTTCTTCCCAGTCACCCTTCTAAAGCCACCCTTTGATCATTATATTATATGAAATTGAATTTGGACGAAAACCCAATTTAGAACACTTCCCAAATATCTCACCCACATTGGAAAACCTACCACAATCAACAAGCACATTAAAGAGCTCATTAAAGCACCGCAACGTATGGACACAGTTAAAAGAAGGCATTTGATGAAAAAGATCAACTGCTTTGTCTACCAAACCGGCTTTACCATAATGCTGAATCAAAGCAACTAAAAGGGTATCTTTGCAATGAATGTTTCGATTTCGGACGTGGTAGAGAACAGCGTCGACGGTGTTGAAATTTCGACTATGAGTGAGCTTGTAGAGAAGAGTAGAGTAAGAAGGGTAGTCATGTTTGAAGCCCATTCGGTGGTACTCTGTTAGTATCCCAAAATCTGGATTCAACCTTAACTTGCAGCAATGGTGGAATTGCAGAGAGAAAGGAAGAGCAATTGAAATTAACCACTTATTACAATTTCGTCCCATTTCTTTCGATTAAGGCAACCTCAGAAGTAGGATCATAACAATACTTCTCCCTTCAAGAACCTTGTCCACAAGGTTTTTACAGAGAAAACTTAGGAAATTATGCTTGAAATTCTTCAAAGTCTTCCTAAGTTGCATTAGCAACTTCTTGTCTCATCCAATGAACCAACAATTATACTCCAGCTGAGATGCCCTTCTTGTAGATCATCCTGGCCAAGATTTCTTTGAGAATTTTAAAAGACAATCCATCATCAAGGACTTGTGGCAGTGATGAATGCAGCTGAATACCATTTCCCAGTTACCAGATGAATCTTGCTCTTCATATGAAGAGCTTATAAGCCATTTATCCCACCCTTTCAATCACTTCATTGGCTCTATATTACCTTGGCTATAGTATGTGGAAGCTATGTGGTGCCAATGATTGTAACTGATATGGAATCAGTTTTAAGAAAACCGAATCACCTACTGCAAATTGTATCTCACTTTGCTTTTTGTTTGCTTGAATCCTCATTTGATTCTGAGCTAATTCCAAGTTACACTTAAACACAGCTAACACCTTGTCTCTCTCTATAAAACTTTGTTCCACTAAGTCAACATTAGTGTTGAGGGATAGCCATACACTAATTCAAAAGGGTTCAACCTGGAAAAAGGGTGATATGAAGTGTTGAAGTACCATTATGCCCAAGAAAGCCATTCAATCCAATTTCTAGGCTGTCCTCCCAAAAAGCATCTCAAATAAGTATTTCTGAGTATCTATTCATCACCTCAGTTTGCCCATCATTCTAACAGTGATAACTAGAGCTCATTCACAATTTAGAATTATGCAATTTAAAGAACTTCTTCCAAAATGCACTTATAAAGATGGGGTCCCTATCATTGACTATAGACTGAGGCATACCATACAATTTAAACACATTGTCCACGAAAACTTGTGCAACTCCAGTAGCTGTGTTGGGGTGAAACAAGGCTATAAAGTGTGAGTACTTAGATAACTTATCCACAACAACCATTATCATTGATTTACCTTTACTTCGAAAGAATTGGTGACTTGAGCTTGGTGTCCCCTAAACAACTTAAAATCAATAAAATTGTGTGTGCTGCCCGAGTCTAAGAGGATTCAAACAATATGACCACTAACTATGCCCTCAACTTTCATGGTTCAGAGTGTGGGTTTATCAGCGATGCCATAAAAAATTACAGAAGCTGAGTTCCATAACATGTAATTCAGGAGTAGAGTCATCAATAATACATTCCTCAGGAAGGTCAGCATCCATTAAATCCATCATGAGCAATTGTTTGAGACCACATTGATGGCCTCGAACCCACTTATCAGAACAAAAACAACATTCTCCACGTTCACGTTTTTATTGGATTTCAGCAGGGGTCTATTTCTTGAATGGCAAGTTACCAGGGCGGAGAACATTGTAAGTAGTAGGAGTTGTGGGATGTAGTTTAGCAGCAATGGGTGCTCGAGATATGAGAGGTTTTAACTGAGCAAGTTTAGTGTCTAATTGAACAACAATGACAATGGCATCATGAACATTAGCAGGTTTCAGAAAAGGTCGATCGATTTGGCTCTTGAATGGAATTGGACGAGGGAACAAGAATGGAAAACATATTGAAACCAAGAGCTCCCTGGCAATTTTGTTAGGCTCACATTGCTCTTCATTTGGTGCTGGTATACTTCGCCCTTTTAAACCGTAAAATCTTTTGTGTAATTTTTATCAAAGATTTAATAGTTACAAAACTTAAAACATCCGATGTTCTAAATCACAATAAATTATTTAAATAAAATTTGTTAAAATCGCCATTGCTCTACATCAAAACAAATTTAAATACCAAAAGTGATTGGAGCTTAATAATACATAAATAGAGCAATTTTTTTTTTTTTTTGGAAAACACGTCTCATGTTGATATCCTTTCATGTTCATATATATTTACCATTTAATTTCAAGTTGATATCCTTTCATGCTACTTAATGTCCTTTTGGTTAACATTTCATATGTATTTACAAGCACTTTTCTTTCAGTTTCACATACCCTCTACTCTGTTCTTTGTCTTTATTTTTTCTTACAAGGATTGCAAACTGGTTTGGGTCATGTTTGATAAGTTTTTGGTCATTATTTTGTCATTCAACACAAGGAAATTATAACGTCCTTGTCTTCAAAAACAGAATTTAGTATGAATTTAACCCCTACATTGAGCAATCCCTTGATAAGAAGGCTATTTTACTTGTGGTGCAAGCAATTGACCTTTAAATATTTTTTTTAAAAAAAAAAAAACAATTTGTTGGTCTTAGCCAGCAGCGGCACACCTGAGAACAACCAACTTTATAAGAGCGACTAAGATTCCACTCAAGAGTTCATCACTCACGGAATGGGAGTTATGTGGAGATCTCACATGATAACAGATCCTTATAACTTTCACAACGAAGTTTGAACCTGTTGCACCTTTTAATAACTGTGGAGGTATTATGTATGTTTTGATAATCGCGTGGAAATACAAATGTCTTATTTTTTGATTGTGCCAAGTTTTTAGCATCCTAGTCTTTTCATATGCTTAGCTATAGATGAAAATATTGTGGAAAGAATTGCATAATGGTTGTGTTAATGAGACACTGGCCAGTTTTTAGCATCCTAGTCTTTTCATTATAATGAGACGTTGACATTGTTCGGGCGAAGATTTTTGTAGGAAACAGTCCTCGGCACCTTAGCACAGCTTCCCAAGGGATTGTCACCTTGGATGTGTAGTCGAGCTCTTGCTTGCTGGTGTGCTGCAAGAAAAGGACAAAGTTAGTTCTAATAGGTACCTTTATGGGGCCTTAGGTGTAGGCCTTGAGGCTCACAATCAAAACTAACTAAGTGCTAGGCGTGCCACTGCTATCT
>JAOTRO020186119.1:0-10902 GCA_028566515.2 Pyracantha coccinea | reverse complement strand
TATGTTTTTAGTGGTGGTCCAATTTCCTATTTTTCCTATACTTTTGGAACTACTAAGGAAATTAGGACTTAAGTTATTGTTGTTTTTGGTTGGTGACCCACTAGGACCACACGCACACACAAAACCAACCCGTTGACCTGTCTCTCTCCTCCCTCTCGGATTTCATTCCCATTTCCGTACAACCTGTACAGTCACGCTCTCTAACCTTCAACCAGCCACGGATGGAGTTCGTTGACACCATTATCTTCTTCATCTCATCATTACGAACCTAACCTTACCCTTGGTGCAATGAATGGACGTCGGGATCGTGAGAACCATGAATTCCCGATTTGATGCATTGTTCATTTGAATGTAATAGTGAAGGTTTCAGTGTATTTGAAGGTCCTAGGGAGCTTTAGGACGTCTTCACGAAGCTTGGGGAAGAAAGTTGAGGCGTTTTGGACGTCGGGAAGCTCGGGTATAGTGAGTTGCAGAAATGGCCGGAATGTCGAGGCTTTTTCCAACAGCTTTCCATTAGTTTAAGGCTTGAAACAAGTATGGTTGTGTTCTTCTCGTTGAGAGATTTAAATTGGTACAAATTTCATGGCATTTGGTAAAGAAATGAAGAAGATATTAAGGTTTGAAATTTTTCTAGTTTCCGGCGAAAATTCAAGTTGCAGACGGCGGCGGACAATGGCAGACAGCGGCAGACGGCGACAGAATCCGGCGACTCGCCAGAGAAGAAGGTGAATATTCCTTCCAAGTTGACGGAATATTCCTAACAGGATCTAAGGCCGTCAGGTAACTTTAACGGCATATGCTTATATTTAATGGAATATTCCCTAACGACGTGAACTGTTCCATCAGTGTGCCAGGCACATGCCTGCGCGTGGGAGGCACGTGGCAGCGTGTGGGTGGTTGGAAAATTTTTCTAAAAATATGGGGATGATCCTGAGATTGTGTAGATCAAGTTGGTATATTCAAACACCTCATTGATCAATGCATGAGAAGTTATTACCTAGTTTTGTTTATGTGTTTTTAAATAACGTTTAAACAGTTATTTCTCATATAGGTGAGACCTATCCAGAAGACGAGCGTAATCAGTCAAGACTCGGGGGCTACAACCCTTCGACATATCAGCGAGTGGGCTTTTGGTTTTCAGTATATATCTATATACTTGATATTTTCCCCAGAAAACTGTTTTAAATGAAAGTATGTTTTGAAATACCATGCCTAATGATTTATATTTAGATTATGAATGAGTATTGCATGCATAACTGTGATTTGACGCTGTGGACGCTCAGGTAAGTACCAGGTGAGTTGTTGATAATGGTTCTGTGAATTTATGATATTGTGAGATGTGATTGAGAGCTCATAAACCTGCACCCCAGTGTTAGTGCTCCCGCCCAGGGTTAGGGCACAACCTTTCACGTGATGTTCACCTCCCGCACCATATGCTCACCTTGGATCCAAGTTAGGTGCACATGCTTGTCGTACAGACCGCTATAGGTGGTTCCGACTCGTAGGTGGGCCGCGATCTTTCGCACAGTCTTCATGTGATTGTGGCACTAGAGCATATTTATTTTACACCTAGTCCTGTCGTACAGACCACTATAGGTGGTTCTGACTCGTGTGCAGTATTTGATATGATTGAGATTGGTTATGAGCTATAGATTCAGCTGTACATACCACTTTAGGTGGATTCGGCTGATATGTTATTATCATGAGATGTTTCACCTGAGATACTTATTCTGTTTTATTGTTATATTTGGCATGGCATGATTTTAAATATCACTATTTGAGATTATGGTTTTGAGATATGATTATATTATATTTCCTGGGAAAATATTACAGGTTTTACGGCGAGGGGTTAGAATATTTGAGAAATAAAATGGTTTTCAAAACTTTGTTTTTGACCCACTCAACTTTGTTTTGCGCCCCTCCAGGTTCTAGGTAGGAGTGCTATGGTGGTTTGCGAGGATTCTACGGAAGTTCTGACAGTTCACCACAAATGTAGGATCACCTTTGGGTGTTTGTTTAAATTAGTACTTGTCCTGCTAGGCTACACTTAAGCCAGTTATGCTCTGGTTGTGTATTTCACACTTATTCTAGCACTAGTACCTTATCTTCTAGTAGCTTAGTTTTTATTTATTTGTATTTCTTTATATCTATATTGCTTCCACACTGTGCACATGGTTACGTCACTCGCACGTGACGTCCAGCATGCCTTGATTTTGGTCAGGGTGTGTTAATACTTCCATGCATTAAAAATGCTTCCAAGATTTGGATAAAGTATGCTGCCTTTGCTTCCTCTTTTTCGACATCTTCTCGTGGATACTGCTAGAGAGAATAACCTTTAAAAGGCTCCATCTCTCTCTCTCTCAAATTACCTCTCTGAAATTTGTCTCTATGTCCACCGGTTCTTAATTTTGTGAAGAAAAAGGACCAATAAAGGCAAAAGGCAGAAGACAAAGTTTCTATCCAAAATCAAAAATGTGTCAAGACACAATAGGCTACAAATTTGACCAAAACTCCATCCCAAAATCTGCAAGGAAGTAATGTATAGGAAGAGAGGCCTATGAGATTGAGGTAGAGGTGAATCAAGTTGATTCAAGCGGCTATGTTTTCTACATTGTTTTCTCATCTTGATATTAAAATCCTAAATCTTATTAATCAACACCAAATAAAAAATTTCCATTTATTCGTTAATTGGAAAAGCATAAGTAAAAATAACAATACCAGATTAATACCAAACATATTAATAAGTTTACACTATTTATAAATAAGTTTACACTGTTTCTGAAACTAAAAATAAAACATATTTATTCTTTATATTTAAAAATTCAAATATATCACCAAGTCATCCATTCTCCTCATCCAAGTTCTTCACAAAAAAAGCCAAGCAAAAATTGTCGAACTCCATCAACAACTTCTTTCTACAAATCTACGTAAAGAACAAACCAAGGTAACAATCTTACTATATTCCTCCACAAATTTAACAATTTTATACTTAGTTCACTACTTGCATATATTAGTTCAACTCTACTTGCATATATTAGTTCAACTCGAATAAAACACAAACAATGAAATGCAAGAACTAAAACATCATTTTGGTAAAATCAAACTTTTCTCTTTACTCAACATCATTTCATCACAGATCCACGAAATTAACACTTTTTTACTAACTTAGTGTTGGGGGACTTTTAGGTCGAGGTGGACTTGGGCTTTGAGAACGTCATCTTGTCTCTCTTGGTTTGATTTCGTATCAAGTCCCTAAATATCTCGAAAGAGTTAGCTTGTCTTAGGAAATATCCCGGTTAGATCAGTTTTGCATGTTGAGAGAGAGAGAGAGAGAGAGAGAGAGAGAGAGAGTTGGCATGGTTGCATGTTGTTTTCTGGTAGATAATATGGGTTTCCTAGGGTCGTAGCAAGGCTTACGATGGCTAGAATACTTAGAGAGAAGTTATGAAGAATACTAAGGTTACAAAGTGACACTTTCTGGGTTAAGTTCTTGGATCCCTTTTAATGGCTTCTGACTCCCCTTTTTGTAGGTGAATGATTCATTTCTAGGGTTCCTAGGGAATCTCTAATTATGGCTTGGTTCTCCCTCCTCTTTCTCCCTAGTTCCCCTGTTACCCCCTATTTTGTGTAAGTAGGCTAGACAATATAACCTGCATCGTGTCTTCTTCCCGAGGCGTAGGTTTACTTTGTCAATTTTTCACAAACGCTACTAAAGTAACGCACCTCATGGCTTTCGCATGTTGGTTCTATGTGTGAGCTAGGAAGGAAATGTCTGATTCTCTCTTCATTAAATGCATGTCTGGCTGGCTTTCACATGACTTTATGTACCAGGCTTGGTTCCTCCCCAACTAAGTTGGTTAGCCTAGTTAGGAAAATGAGGAAACTACGTTGGTTCTCTCTTAAACTTACCCACATGGAATACAGAGGTTATGGGCTAGGACTTTTAGACTCTCAAGCAACCAAAGTCATCCATAATCTTGACTCCACATAGGCTCAATGAACTTCGGTAACCATCCACACCATAATTCACTTGACAAGCCCCATGCATGTGAATTTGGCTATGTAAAGTCTAGTCTTAAGTGTTTGGCTTTACTTATCAAATATTGTATTTGTGTACTACATGCTTAATTTAGTTTGAAACTACGTTCTTTGTTTATGGGCTGCCGCTGGGTTTAATTGTTCAAGGGCGTGGCTCACTTCACTTCAAAAGGTTTGGACATGCATGTTCATTTCACGTTTATATTCTTGGTGCATATTGTTTAGTGTTGTTGTCTAGTCGAAATTGCTCGCTGATTACCAGTTAGCTGGGCATGCAAATTAAGAGTTGCCCACATGGGCTTCTTGACAGCTTTCTATTGATGGTCATATCTTAGCATGAATCTTTTCTGATCATTTTGTAGTATGACAAGTGTCCGTAGTTGGTGAGAAAAACAAACTGATGCTTTTGGGGTTAAGATCCCTAGCTAGGGTTTCTTTTCATCTGGTGGTTTCCAGGTTTATATCTGTCTAGAGAGAAGTTAGAGAGAGAAATAGCATTTATGCTTCTACCTTCTTCCTCCTCCTCATTCATGAAACCCTAGTTGCAAAAACCAAGTTCGTGCATTAAACACCCAATCATTGTATATTAAGGTTGCATTGTTTTAAGGTTTTGCATTAAGTTCTTGGCCAGGTTTTAAGCTTTAAATTCGTTTTTAAACCAAGTTTTTGGATTCAAGTTAGATTATTCCTTCAACTGTTTGACTGGAGAATCTGACTGGTCGTTTGAATCCAGATTTTATATGCATATCATAACATCATATCATTTCATGATTTAAGTTGATATATGTGCCACAAGGTGAAGAGCTCAGGAGGAGCTGCCACTTCGTGAAAACTAAAGGAGTTCATCTCGTGTAAGGCAAGGTTGCACAAAGGTAAAGCTACTCTGTAGGCAGGGATCTAGGAATTGAGCTTGTGTGGTCTTTGTATGAACCTTATTTACACTAGTGGACTGGACTCAATGGAGGGTCCCCGATTTTGTAACCCAGAGGTGGATTTTTCTAGCCAAAAACATCTTGTGTTCAAAGTTACTTATATTGTGTCACACATCTCACATACACATACATAGTACATATATCTCTTGAACATTTAAATGGTATGTGCTCACATTCATGCTCACTGGACACATTAATAACTTGCAATGAAGTGAGGCCATGCTGACTAGTATAGTTTTTGCGAATAGAAATTGGTAATTGAATCTTTGATTTGTGGAATAACAAATCTATCTTATTTGACTAGGGAGTTTGACTAGTCAGTCCAAAATATTATAATTTTTATATACAGGATATTCCGCCTGGTACCAATTTCAATAGGTATCAAAGCCTTGCTCAACATATACATAGAGTGCTCTCTAGGATTTGCTGGTATTGGTTGGAATCTCACCATGGACCGTGATTGTGTCGGTGGATCGTGTAATACACCTTTATTCTTTGATGGTATAAATTATGCTGCTTGGAATGAGAAGTTTCAAATATTTTTTGGGGTTCAGGATCTTATAGTTGTTGATTATCGTATACTTGAGTGGAAGGCTTTATCGAGGCTAGTCAATGGAGAGTCTGTGATTAAGCCAAAAGGTGAATGGACTCAAGGAGAAATTGATTTGGCCATGGCTAATAGGAAAGGAAAGAATGCTATTGTTTCTACCATTTTGTCTAATCAGTTTGCTCATGTTTGATATTGCACAACTAATAAGCAAGCTTGGGACAAACACCGAATTCTTCATGAAGGTGATAAACAAGTGAGAGATCTAAAGCTCCAAATTACCTTTTCAAAATATGAGGATTTGGGAATGCTCGAGTCTGAGACCTTCTCGTATTTCTATGAGAAAGTTGAAATGTTGACAAATGAAGCCTTGGGGTTAAGAAAACCTATTGATGAAACAACCATTGTTCAAAAGATTTTGAGATCCTTACCCAAGAGATTTCATGCAAAGAAGGTTGCCATTCAAGAGTTTCAGGATCGAAATGAAATCAAGCTTGGAAAATTGGTTAAAAACTCATCACCTATGAGATGGAGCTTGATATGGATGAAAGTGACTCCAAAAAGAGAAAAGAAGTGGGCTTTCAAAGTGTTGAGAATAGTGAAGTTGTAAGCGAATTGTGTGGACAATCCTCTGTTGAAGATCTTGCCCTGTTTCTCAAGCATTTTAGAAAAATTCTCACAAAACAAAGGGAAGGATTCTAAGTGGTTTGGTGAATTATCAACCAGTCGGGAGAAACTAGCTGCTGGAATGAAACACTAAGGGCTTGGTAGAAAAAGTGACAGAAAGTGGTCGAAGATATATGGTCCCTACTTTGCTTGTAGGGGAAGTAAGCATCGTGCTACTATTTGTGCTAACACCAAACTCCTTGGTCAAAAGTGCGAAAAGGAAATGATGGTTACTTGGAGTGTTAACAGCGATCAAGGTTCTGTGCATTATGATGAGTCATCAGATAATGAAGAAAATTTGTTGCTTTTGTTTTTCCAATTGAGGAAGTGTCTCTAAGTGATGATGATTCTGTACTGAATGGCAATGAGGAGATGACCTATGATGAATTATGCCTTAAGTATGATACTTTATTTGATGAGACTTGCACTACAAAAGTGGAGAAAATTGAGCTAGCTAAGAAGGTTGCTGAGTTACAGAAAGAAAAAAAGGATGTTGAGGACCTGAACGGGATGAAAAGATTGATTATCTTGAAGCCCATGTTGAGGACCTGAATGAGATTGTATCTATTTGCAACGATAAAGTTGAAAAAGATGATGTTGTTACTACTCTTGAAGCTCAGGTTTAAAACTTGCTAGAATCTTAAGAAAATTTGATGAATCAAATTCATGTGTTGAAGGCAAATAATGTGATGTATCATAAGGCTAGCAGGAATCAGCTACTTGAGATGAATGAGGCAAATGATAAAGGTATCCATCTTACTATTGGGGCTGAAAAAATTGACAAGATGCTGAGTATTAGGAAACTACACGGTGACAAAAGTGGTCTTGGGTATGTAGAAAGTGGCTCAAGTTCTATCCCCACGAAAACAAAATTTGTGAGAGAATCTAGGCATGTATCTTATAAAGTCAAACTATGTCCAAAGACAAGATATGTTCCTATGTGTCATCACTGTGGTGAAGTTGGGCACATTCGTCTTTACTCATCTTCATTATTTCCTTCAATCATTACCTTACATGGTGTGCGATCCATTAGGTTCCTTTTAGTGAGGCAATGGGCGATTAGAGCTCTTACTAATAGATTATGAATTGAAACTTACTTTCAATTCTTCCTTTAGTAATTATACACTTTTAGAGCTTCCACAAGCCATAAGTGACACCTAGCAGTATGTCATGGCTACCCAAGCTAATCAAAAGAGGTTGGAAAGCCTATTCAGTTTGGGATTACAATGCAATACGATCTTTCTCTAATACAATACTTTTGATCACATTGTTTGATTTGATAGTTTATTCATGTCAACTATCAAATGTGATTCTCTTACTTATATGATTACCGTGAATGTGATTTGGAATGACTTCCTAAATCTTATTCATACTCGAGCCAGAGATTCTTAATCATATCATAGTTAAGTTGTGAATTCACCTACCTTTATAGTTAAGTTGCTTAACCACAACTATACCGTGGACACCTTCTGATGGAGTATGTAAACACAAAAATTCTGTATCGAATGAAACAAGAACATGTGTACAAAGTAGATTTGTATTGATTGAATTTGTAGGTTACAATCTCAGTTTACAACTTTTTTTCTGATTCAGTCTTCAAATTTGATGTAGATGGTTGGTCAATCTAAGCGTAGCGATGACTTGATCTCTGACGAACGATTGGACGATTGCTTCAAGTTTTGAGCTTGAAAATAATGCATGGATGGTCTTCACCTCAGGTTCAGAACTGCAACAAAGGTAGAGTTGATGTAGGACTTCGTTGATTCAAGGGTCTTATAGACTTGATCTTGAAACGAACGTCGTTAAAAGTTTTGAGCTTGCAACAAAGTCTTGAAGGAATAGGCACAAGTGCTTGTTGATTCTTCAAGGAAAAGATTTGGCTTTGGTTGTGCGTTCTCCGAAGAAAGGTTTGACAGCATATTAGTCTTCAAAGATTTGTCCTAGGTTCTCCTTTTGTGAGAACTTTGGCCTTTCAATGTAGAAATTTTCAGCCCTTCAATGTATAAATTTTCGACCCTTCAATGTAGAAATTGTTGACCCTATGCTTGGCTGAGGACCTTGTATTTATAGACTTCTCAAAGCTTTCCTTTGGATGGATTTGGCTTTGATTTGTGTTGTGATTCATCCATGGGAGAATTTAGGTATGTTTTGTGTCTTAATTTTAGCCACTTTCCCTTACCTTGGCCGAATTATAAGGCTTGTTACCTATTTTGTGAGCAATCTTCAATTCATGCTTGTTTTATGAAGATGCTTTAGCTTTCTTTCCAGTTTTGGGAGCAACTTGGACCCCTTGCCAATTTTAAGAGGGATTTTCTCCCCTTTGCCAACTTTTGGAAAGGTTTTGTACTTCCTTTGCTATTTGTGCCATATGTCTTTGGTGACTTGTCTATTTGTGATGAGTCATATGCCACGTGGAGCTTTGTGATGCATCATTTATATGCATCGAAATTTACATGTCTACAAAGTGTCTTTGACACAGTCAAAGATCAAGGACCTAACCACAAGACAACTATGATGCCTCAGGTTAATGGACTACTTTGCAGTATCCCAACCTTAAGTTCTCACATGACATGAGTATGAGAACTCTTTGTTGATCACGTTTAGTGGACTCACTCTATTGTGCACCTATATGCTTGTCTTGGTGTCAATCACACCAATAACTCAAGACTAGTCATCTCTCTAAGAGAAGACATAGCACATAGTAATCTTAACAAACTGTCAATGCCCAAGTGGCAATCCTATGATCAAGAATGTTTAGGATATATGTACGAAAGAGAACGGTTTCATGAATCTAACTTCTTTAGATCACGTTCTCTCAATTACATATTCTTTGGACTTATTGTTCAAGCATATAACATTTATATGAGATGGCTTTAAACAATAATCTTTGCCTTTATATTAAATTAGATTAGTTTAACATGTGAAATGTTCGTAAAGTATCATTATATGATTGGCTTTAAGGTACATTTTCAACAATCTCTCACTTGCACTAGAGCCAATCAGTTGTGTCTCAGTGATGATACCTTTTCTGAATTTATTTCAAAAATAGCTGAATAGTAGGCCTGACAGTGTATATCTATATGGTATCCATAGAAGTAACCTTGAGATTATTGACGTCACTGTTATACATGATTATCAATCATGTGGTTCAGTCTCTGAACTGTGTTCGGATCTTGATGAGACCTTGATTCCCTAGCTTGAGCTATCATCTGATTAGTGTCGTAGTGTGGGTACACTAGTGGCATTTTATGGTTGGAACCAAATGGAGAGTTCATAAATGAACTTTCCCATCGAAACAACATTGTTGTAAGCTTCTATATGGCGATATATTTTGAATGCACGATGGAACACACTAGACTTTTAGTGTTTCCACCTAAATATCTCTTTAGTCAAAATAAAGAGATATCCAATTATCTCTTCAGTCATAATGAAGAGATATCCAATGACGGATATGATATTAGATTCATAATCCAATACATTTACGCTTCCATTCATGACTTCAATTCTTCCTCACTCTTGAGGAATCTATCCTTTAGTATTTCTTAAATACATAAGGACTCACTTGACAGTTGCCATGGTTCTGGTCCTGGGCTTGCACTGATATCGTCTTGTACCAATCTTGGTGCAACTCATATCAATGTTTTTCATACAATATGAAATACGTAAATCACATTTCTACGTATGCATAAAGGATTCTATTTAGGCATTTTGTTTCTTTGGGAGTCAAAAGGTACATTCCCTTTTAGAATAGCAACTTCCTAGTCTGACTAGAATTGTCCTTCCATTTGAAGTTTATCATTTGAGAAACTTAATACATCTATTGATTATCAATTAGGATTGAGATAATCCAATTATATCTTGAAATCTATCATTATAGATTTCTATCCCGAAGTATATAGACTATGTCTCCCATATGTATTCTATCATTACAGAACGTTTAAAGTCATAACTTTATCGAAGAAAAATTCCTTTCATTTTTAGAATGAATATATCATATATATGTTCAAATATAGGAATATGATTAACTTTCACTAATCTTTTGTAAACCTAGTAAACAAAAGATTCATTTACATCTTTACGAGAAATCAAATTATTTGAATTTTTCTCATGAGACGCTTATAGCTCCCCCACTAGCTTGCCGAGATTCATGATGGATAGATCTCAACAACTTACACATCTTGTGATTTCTAGTCTAGACATATATTATCAAGACTATCTTGATAATGGTTTCAGAAACCCATACTATGTCCAAACGTTGAATCACTGTTTAGTTGTAGCAGCAATCTTCAAATTAATTGAAACCAAGACTACGTCAAAGATGGTTTCTTCCAAGTCAACAAATCATTGTTACTGTAGTCACCTTAAGCTACCAATTAGCTTTGAAGGTTTCACTTTTTTCAGGTCAAATGGTATTATACCATTTCCTTTGTGTATATGTCGTAGACATACTCAATGTAGTCATAAGGATCTGCATTCTTATTTCTTTCGAATTAAGAGGTGTAACTCTATGACATGATCATAAAGTTCAAACCATTCAGCTGAGATGGTTTATAGATCATTCTCGACTATCTTGGAGCTTATGGTGTAGGAACTAGGTGATAGGAGCATATTTATGCGACTTAGCTTGCTTGTTTTCTTGCACTTTGGTTATAATTTAGTATTTATTATAGTGTTTAAAGTCATTTTCGTGTGTTTATAGGTTTATATGTCAAAGTATGC
>JAOTRO020186090.1:0-10908 GCA_028566515.2 Pyracantha coccinea | reverse complement strand
TTGAATTTTGTGAAAATTTTAGTTTTTAAAAATTTAAAAAAAAAAAAAAAAAAAAAAAAAAAAAAAAACCAAGGACCCGTGGACCTGGCCCGAACCGGCTAGTTTCAACTGGGCTGAGTAAGGTCCGGTTCCTATATTGAAAAATGAAATGCCCGGCCCGGCCAGGCCCGTGCCCATCCCTAGCTTGAGGCCCGTCAAGTTTAACCTAATCACTTGAAGCGATCAATTTCCCAGCATTGCTACTCAAACATCTCATGCCTATCAACACCTGTCAACTTGCAAAATCACCTTCTACATCGTGGGAATGGTGCACCGGGCAAAGCCAAAACTCGGATAAGCTATGAAGCTCGTGTAAGTGATTGTGATACGACGTATGTGATTAAAAGTCAATTGATCTCTATTATAAACATTTCACAATCCATTGCGTAAGTAAAATAAATCTCACTCAAAAATCTCGATTGAATCCACACAAACATTCAACCGACTTTTCTTTCACGCATATAATAAAATAATAGGGATGGTAGGCTAGCACAAATCACAATGATCTGCATTCCTAATGCACTCATAGAAGCAGGTAACAGAAATATATAGAAATTGGATTTCGGACTCTCACGGCAAACCGATAACAGAAAAGTTTAGATATTGTATTCCAGACTTTCTCATGGCAATTCGAATATAGTTCAGCCCCATACTTTCTCATGGTTGACAGAAAGAATTCTAGGCTCTGGCCTTCTCACGACAAACTTAGAATGAAGGTATTCACAGGGATTCAGATCTACTCATGAAACAAGAAAGAAGGATATCTAGGGTTACGAACACACTCATGAAACTAGAAAAAAATATAAGGAAAACTAACGAAAAATTCAAAAAAACTTCTCTTTTAATGAAAAGTCATTTTTAAAGGTATAGTGAATAGTACCAGTTAAAGGTAAAAATATGGTTTTTCGTTAAAAGTGAACAGTACTGAGAGTGTTTTGTTAAAACTCTCCAAAAAATATGCAACGACAACTGTTCTCTATGAACCCTCTTAGTTCGCCATCATTTCAAACATGTATACATATATCATTTCACAAAGTAGATTGATGACTGGATAAGAATACATTTATAAATCCATACTAAACAAACAAAGTATATAACAAGGGAATCTTTCATATGCCAAGTCATTTATCACACTATTAAAGTCAACTCACCTGGAGTCCAAGCTACAAACTACTGTAGCATGAAGGTCGAAGTACTCAATCACAATCAACGCCTATAAAACACATAAGTCTTATCATAAATACCTATAAATAAACAATACAACAGAATAATTCGGGTCATGTTGACTAAAAAGTCAACCGTCGTTCAAAGTCAAAGTCAAAGTAGGCCCACTTAGGTCAACAACCTAAGATTCTCCAATTCGGAAGATCCGAATGTCAAACTTTCATTCCAAAAGTTCTCAAAGGTTCGAAAATCAATAAATAGCAAGCTGGATAAATTGCACGATGATCCAATGGTCAGTTTGTCGCTAATTATGAGAATCGTACAACAATACAATTATCTCAAAAGTCGAATAATCAAACCATCGAATCGAATTTCAGCAAATGGACCTTGGATATGGTCTCAGGACATCGAGAACATCTTAATGTTAAAATCCATGAAATATGATTTTCCCACACGCCACCGCATGAGTTTTCTGGTGAATGGAAACTAAGCTTTTCGATTAACTCTAAATTTCACCAAATTTTACAAGTATGTAGAGCTCAATACAATGGACAACTTTTATAATTGCCACGAAGTCCAAAGTGGAGGTAAGATGACCAATTTCGTAGGTAAACACTGTGGGTGCCCAAGACTTCACGGTGTTGGTTTGCCGCCTACGCTAGTTTAACAACGTTGAGGTTGGTCTGGTTTTACTCCTTGGATGATGGGCTACAAGACCTAAGGGGTGGCATCGGTCACTACTTAGCCGATTTGTTAGAAAGTAAAAAAGAGTCACTGAAATCCGTTGGTTTTCATCGATTTTTGTGGCTTCAGATCGCTACGTATAGGTTAATTGAGGTATTTCTTGAGTGGGTTTTGTGGAGGGAAGTCTGAGCTTCAAGGTGGTGGTGGTGGCATGGAAAGGGTCACGTGTCGGTGAAACTGTTCTAAATTCTCTTTCTAGAAATGGAAAATTCCTATTTTTGACAATTCGTGCTTAGGAAACTTACTATTTATACCAAGTCCAAATGATCAAAATGTCTCTCATTTTTTAGGCTCGTAACTTCTTCGTTTCAACTTTGACTCACAAACTGTATTCACATAAATGCTCGTGGGATAAAGCTTTATTATGACAGTACTAGAGTTGGCCATTAAACCAATGGAAATTTTCGAAAAAGAAAGGTCAAATCACGCCTTAAAGAGTCAAACTTGAAAATTTCAAATTCAATGAAAATAAAATAAAATCTTGAATTAGAAAATGCGTCACTAAACAGTGAATTCTGGGAACGGTATTTCACAGATAAAGGTGATTGTGTATGTGATGTGGTGGCAATGTGGTGGATGTAGGGGTGGTGGAGATGTCCATGTAATTATGGTGGTGCTAGCAGTGAGGTGGTGGCAACGACAATAATGGTGGTGATGATGGAATTGAAGTTGGTGGTGGCAATGCAGGGGTGATGATGATGCGTATGAAAATTTGGTGATAGTAGAGCTGCCTGTGGATATTGATGGTAATGAGGTGGTTGCAAAGGCAATGGGTGGTGGGGATGATGAAAGTGGGGGTGACGGCGGTGGTGATGTTGTAGTGGTGGTACTATCTATGGTAAGATGGTGTTAGCAAAGGTGACGATGACATTCGCGGTGGGGGTGATGGTGGCAGGAAATGGAGTAGTGGTGGTGATGGATACGGTAAGGTAGTAGTGGTGAAATTGGTACTAGGTGGATTACCCTACAATAAAACTTAAAACCAACTGTATTGACTAGCCAAACGTACTAGTCAACTGAGTACATAGTGAACTTCAGTTAACACTTAACAATGTGAACTTCAGTTAAGTTTTAGTCTTAGTACTTAAGTTAAGTTCACTTGATTAATTAAGTGTCAATACTAGCAAAACCTACAATGTTTAACTCCAACAAGGGTTATGAATAAAGCTTTGTAAAGTATTGAACACAAGGAAGTTTTTAGCCGGAAAAATCCACTTCTGGGTTAAAAAACCGGAGACTCTCCACTGAGTACAATCCATTAGTGTAAACAAAGTTCATACAAAGACCACACAAACTCAATTCCTAGATTTCTATCTATGGAGCAGCTTTACCTTTATATAACCTTGTCTTACACGAGATGGACTCCTTCAGTTTTCACGAAGTGGCGGCTCCTCTTGAGCTCTTCACCTTATGGCACCGAGATCAATTGAATACTTGAGAACCCTTTTAATGGGAGAGATGAATGTTTCAGACAAAGGGATCAAGGAGACACGTGTCACAAGCCAAACAGACCTTTCCAGATCAAGGATGAGAGATCCACACGTGGGAAAAGGTGTCAGATGGCCCATGCGGGCTGTCTTAATTTGTGTGCCTAAATAGCTGGACAACAAACGAAATTTCTGACTAGACAACAACAATAAACAAAAGGAATATGGAAAAATAAGCTTGATATGCATATGCAAATGTATGATTCAAACCTTTTGTAGTGAAGATGATAGGTGCTTTAACAAGTTCAATCCCAGTAGAAATTTCAGATCAGCATTGTACCCTAACTTTAAATTATGAGCATGTGTGGTAGCATTTACGAAGCCAAACAAAAACCTAGTACTTAACAATCTCCCTCTTGGGCTTTCCTTGACAAAATAACCCCAAACCTATGACTAATTCACACATCACCCACACTCAAGAGATCATGCAGTGACAAAAGAAGAGCAAGTAACAACTAATGCAACAAAAATGACAATTCTCGGCAAGAGACAAGTGAGATTCATCATGGGTTATTTTAACATAAGCTCATTTTAAAAAAATGACACCACACATTGCATGATCAACATAGGATATTTTAGTTACCACGTTTAAAAGAGTTTTAAAATTTTCTCCCATTTTGTCATGGTCGGACAAAGGAAGAAAGTAACAAGAAGCACAATACATAACAAGGAATAAATAATGAAGCATAACACACAACAAAGAAGGGTCAATGCATCTTGAAGAACCAAAACAACCCACAATGGTGCAAAGTTTTGGAACCAAAGTGATAATATATAACAATTTTAAGCTCAAAAGCCACAAGATTCAAGATAGAGTCAAAAGAGTAGCAAGATTAATTACAACAGAAATCAAAAGAAATTGGAGTTTCAAATTTAACAAACATTGTTCAATAGTTAACAAAACATAACTCCCTCGTAACACTTGCTCGCAATTAAACTAAAACCCCTACAAGAAATCCCCCATAAACTTAGAACTCCTTCGATTGTGATGACCTATCTGAGCCAATAGGAGATCCAACAGTAATGGCATCTTCAACAGGGGCATCTCCAATGCGGATACCACTATCAAAACCTTCTGCATCTTTATCTTCATCAGAGGAATATGTGAACCTGATGTGCTTGCCCTTCGAGGTAAGAGTGGAAGAAAAATGCTGATGGATATTGATGGACACTCCTTTCCTTTTAGCAGCATAGATTGCTGCCATCTTGGTATCAACAACCCTCGAATGACTAGACGAGGTAGCAGTGTGATAGGACAAGGAAGATGGATCCAAGGGACGCTAAGGGACAAGTTTTGGAAGAGGCAGAGATGGCTTGGGGACAAAAGACAGAGGATTCAGGTAGGTTTGACTTTGAGACGGTGTGGAGAATGAGTGACTAATATGAGGAGAAGACGCTGATGGACTGACCAAAGTTTAAAATCAACTAATTGTTTCCTAAGAAAGTTGATCTCGAATTCAAGATGTGCTACTTTCCTTTTCTAGGAAACATTTGGTGGTGGGACTGGTCTAGGATCACCCTGAGGAACAACATTCATGACATTGCTCAAGCTCATCAGACTTTTGTCAAGATCTTTAGTGGTTCTAGAACAAATATCACCCGGACATTTTTGGACTCCAGCACGCTCACAAAGTTGAGTGATCAAACAAGGATGGATTGTAGAGCATCTTTGGTGGGTTCCAGAGCATTTCAACTTAGAGAAATAGACTGAAAAATCAGAAACCCAAAAGGAACATCACAATTAGTCAACATTGCGAACAACACTTTGGAAAACTCTAGGGTAGGATTACCATTGTTGGAAGACCCTAAAGGCTTGTTTGGTATTCTACTTGAATCCAACTTTTTTAACTCAAAAACAATTTTCAAGTTTTAGGCCTTAAAAACTTGTTTGGTAGGACTAGTTTAAAAAACTGTCAAGACTAACTAAAAAATATAGTTTATTATGTAAAAACATAAAAAGTGAGTTTTTAGAGTTTTTAAACTTAAACTCACTTATTTTTTTCTCTCCCTCCTCCCCTCACTCCAAATCTATCTCTCTCTTTTCTTCTTTCTCTCTTTTTTTTTTATAATCTTTTTCGTCTCTCCTCCAATCTGCTGTCTTCCTTCTCTCGGTTCTTTCTCTCACTCCTCTTTCTCTCTATCTCGTTCGATCCTCTCTCTTCTTTCCCTTTCCTTCAATCATCTCTTACTTTCTTTCCCCCTCTCTCCTCTTTCTCCCTCCATACGACCCCCCTCTTTTTAGATCTCTTTGTCTAGTTTAAGTCGTAAGATTTAAAAAATTTAAATCGCAAACCAATCATGTTTTTGAGTCTTAATGAAAATTGTTTTCAAGAAATGTTTTGAGAAATGATAAAAATTTTCAAATAGGATACCAAACAAGCTCTAAGACATTTGTACGCAGAAAATCTGACCAACTCCTATAGAAGGGTTTGAGACGAGACTTGGACACTTGACCTTTAACCAGCGGGATGGATGAGTCAACATAAGCCTCATGATGGTAGGCTTTCATGTCATACTGAGAAGTAGCTAAATTATAGCTTGGTAAAACAGAGGTAAATGAAGGGTCAAATTCTAGAACCGTGCAAATGACGGACAGGTCAAAGGGTACTAAAACACCACAGACATACACAGCCCCACCAAATTCAGGAAAATTAGACGGAATATTAGAATAAATTTTTTGAACCATGGTCAGATTGAAATTGGGAGGAGGAGAGTTTACTTTATGAAGCTTGTCCTTTTCGATGAGGTCATCATATTAGATAACATCAATCACTGGGAGATCATCCCATATGATTCTTCGTTTAGGCACGACTTTACGAGCAACCACCACTGTGAAAAAGTTCTTGGCTCGAGTGGTAGAAAAGATAGGAGCTTGATCCTCAGATGCAACACTAGATAAGTTCCTCGCAATCTAAGACTGAGTAGAACGACGAGAGGGTTAAGCATGGGAAGAACTTTTGTTTCCAACAATGGGTAATCAATCTTTCCAACGGAAGGGTTCAAGATTTTGAAATGGAAGGAAGGGATTCAACCAAGGCAAAAGGCACAAAATGAGGTAAGGTAAAAACCTAGATGGGTTAGAGAGGTTAAACCTAGCACATTGTGAAGTAGACTAAGTCGTACGATGAAAACCAACGAATGAGATACAACAATTAAAACCAGATGGTGTAAAGACAAGAATACCCTTAATGAACCTCACCTTTCTGATTAGACAATATGTCTAGTTAGAATGTTGAAATTAACTACAACAAAACTAGTTAACTACAACAAGATGTAACTACGAGAGAAGAAAACACAGAAACGTAAGAAAACAGGCTACAGATACAAACCTAGTACCATTTTAGCTATAGCCAACTGTGAATTTCAAGAGAAAAGACCAAGAATAAATAGATTCAATAACCAAGCTTTCATGACAATTTTGATAATAAATATTTGACAAAGCAAATACATTTGAAAAGAAACATGCAATGCAATACTTCAAAAACAATTCTTTATAGACACACAATGATAGCACAACAAGATTAACACTTGTTCATACCACAACCATGATGTGTTCAGGTAGGGGAAATGGATTGGTGATAGCCATTGAAAACCAAGTTTCACGCAACTAAGCAAAGATTTAATTCAAAAGCTAACCAAACTTTTAATAACCCATTGAGATTAAGACACAACCTTCACAACATAAATTGAGCCAATATCTAAACACAAAAGTACTCACAATGAAGAACCAAGCCCAATAGAACTTTTAAGTTAGCAAATGAGATACAGAACACATGACCATTGATAGAATTTGTAAGAATTGCACTTTGACAATCTAAGACACATTTTGAGTATTTCTTGAGACAGGGAGAGAGGAATTGAATGATCATGACATTGCATGAGAAATACTTTTGAGAAATTTAGAATTTTCCCACCCCCCCCCAGCGTTTTTTATAATTGTTTAGAACTTTGCTTATGAGTGAAGTGATTGAAGCTCAGATAAATGGTTTTACTTTTGAGAAGATCCAAGCACAATGAAGGACAAACTAGGTGGAGGCACTTAGCCCAATTTATAGGGAAGTATTGTCACTACACCTCAATCAAGACCAAAGTAAGCCTAACCCTCAAATCAATGAGTGCTTTAGTCAAATGAGACAGATTTTTCGCAAGCTATTAGCCATAACAGGGAGAACCTTTGACATCAAAGAGAAGGAATTAATCAAGGCTAATCAACAAAATGCCGACATGTGAGACAATTAAGAAATGCACAAAGTGACACATAGACTTAACTGATGAGTTGATTGACAAGAAAGACATAAGATCAAGAAAAAGAACATGCCGAAGAATAACAAAATGGAAGCAAGATTACTTAACCAATTCAGTCAAAGGCACAAAAGTCAACAGACCATCGAAGATTTTTGCGTCTTCAATTTTCCAAAAGACTTATGAAATACACAACTGCCAGTTCCTCACATGGCACCAAATTTATAACAAAAACATTTCTTCGCAGAAACCTCCTAAGAGCAAGATATTTAGTCCTAAGACACTTGGAAGATAAATATTTAACAACATTCATCCAAACAACTAGTGCATAATCATTATCAGAAAGCACATCAAGAACTGAATCAAGGTCATCAACTTGAAGAACAAGCCACACTGCAAAGATATAATCCAACAAGGCATATGAAGAATTTGCATTCATAAGTGAGA
This sequence comes from Pyracantha coccinea, assembly GCA_028566515.2. Lineage (NCBI taxonomy): Eukaryota > Viridiplantae > Streptophyta > Magnoliopsida > Rosales > Rosaceae > Pyracantha > Pyracantha coccinea. Next base: position 2,785 of record JAOTRO020186090.1, on the reverse strand, counting down.
GAGAAGCATACCTTGGTGTTGTAATGCTTCCAACAATCAATATGAGAGGCATCTTACCATGAATCAACATTGGAGATTGAATGATTGAAATTTCATTCTCTGGATAATAGGCTTTGGAAAAATCAGAGTAATACGCCTTTGTGTGAGATATAATAGGCATCCCAAGATGCAAGGTTCACACAAGTAGCATTCAGAGACAAAAACTTGTAATTGTCCACATTGGACCATTTGTTGAAAAGGATCAGTGTTCTAACCTAAGCAATCATCACACTTAGAGGCAACAATTGAATAACAATTTTCAATTGATCTTGGAACCACCAACATGTTCTTCCCATGTTTATCAACAACTTTGCAACTCGTCTTGGAAAAGCAAACTTTAAGCATCTTTAAGCAGAGTTGACCGATAGAGTTGACCGATACTAAGAAGACTAGTTGACAACCCAGTCACATAGTAAACATCTTTAAGCATAGGAAGTCCAGAAATCTTAACCACTCATTTTCCAACAATCTCAGCCTTGTCTCCTCCACCAAATCTAATCAAACCACTTTTGAATGGTATAAGAGAGAGGAAAGCATCTTTGTCACTAGTCATATGGTGAGAGCAGCCATTATCAAGATGCCAGGTGTCTGATTTGCAGAATGATGTTGACCTTTGAGCAATCAAGCACTTATCAAAATCACGTTGAAAGCCGCTTCAACTTGACTTGACATTTCTTGAGCTTGATGAAATGACAATATTGGACATTCTGCTGACCTCTATAGTTAGACGATCTACCTGTTCCTTTAGATCATTTTTCCTTTCCAAATGTAGCTTTCTACACATAGGTCTAATGCGGCCAAGATCACCACAAGGATGACATTTGGGAACAAATCTAGTCCCAGAATAAGAGTCAACAAAAAAGGATACAAAAGGAAGTTCCTCCAAAGCATGTGAGTTGACACCTATGGGACTTGAAATGCTTTCATCACAAATAAGCACATCTGTACATTCAAACTGATTTCCAACAGATATTACTCTTTCTGATGAGTCAACACCTATAGATAGACAGTTTAACTTGAATGTAGCCTCATTTAATTTAGAAAACAGCTTCAAATTAGCTTTCGATACAATTCATTGTTTTCCCACAGCAAAGGAATTTGTTGAAGCAGACTTTCATGCGATATCATTAAACTCTGAACATGATCTTCAAGAGAGGCGATTAAGTCATCCATTTCATCATTATCACCATAAAAAAAAGCCTCTTTCATTCAGCATCCATTTCATCATTATCACCATAAAAAAAGCCTCTTTCATTCAGCATGCTAAGTTTGACCTCTAACCGTATGATTTTGTCACTAAATTCTGTTCTGACTAGTTGGAGAGACTCAATCTCTTCATATAACATATACACCTTTTTGGTAAGCTCAGTATTGTCCAAAGTTGTGACAAATATCTCATCAAACAGGGATTCATACAAGCTTGACAACTCCTGAGATGATGACACATTAATATCATCTAACGCTTCATTCTTTCCACTGGAAGATGTTCCATCAACAGATGCAACAAACCCAATAATCTCTTCATCATCATCTGATGACTTGTCTGATGACACAAAATCTTTCATCATTGTCACTCCAAGTAGCCATCATAGCCTTTTCACATTTCTGACCAAGAAGTCTAGTGTTGGCACATTCAGCAGCACGGTGCCCACTTCCACCACATGCAAAGCAGGGACCATAAACTTTTGATAGATTTTTGTCTTTCTTTCCTGAGGAATCACTAGAGTTTTTACTAGAGAAAAGTTTCCCATGATTGTTCGATGACCCCTCAGACCACTTGACATCCCTTTCTTTGTTTTTTAAACCTCTTCTGAATTACTTGACAAATAAGGCAAGATCATCCTCAAAAAACTATTCACATGTGTCACTTGTAGCTTTGTTGTTCTTAACACTTTGAAGAACGACATCTTTTCCCTTCTTGGAGACACCTTCATCCATGCAAAACTCCATCTCATAGGTAATGAGTTTCCTAACTAACTTTCCAAGCTTGATCTCACTTAAATCATGGAACTCTTGGATGACAACCTTCTTTGCTTGGAATCCTTTGGGTTAGGATCTCAAGATCTTTTGAACAATCATTGTTTCACTGATAGGCTTCCCCAATCCCAAAGCTTCATTCGTCAACATTTCAACTTTCTCATAGAAGGTTGAGAAGGTTTCAGACTCAAGCATTCTTAAATCCTCAAACTTTGAAAGGGTCATTTGGAGCTTTAAATCCCTCACTTGTTTGTCACCTTTATGAAGAATTCTGAGTTTATCCCAAGCTTGCTTGGCAGTGGTGCAGTAACAGATATAAGCAAACTGAGTTGGTGATATGGCAGATACAATGGCATTTCTTGCCTTCTTATTTGTTATGGAAAATGTCACTTCACTAAAAGTCCATTCACTTTTAGGTTTGATCACCACTTCCCCATCAACAACTCTAGATAAAGCCCTCCACTCAAGGGTAAGGTAATCAACAACAAGAAAGTCATGTGCCTCAAGAAATATTTGAAACTTCTCACTCCAAGCCGCATAGTTCATGCCATCAAAGTATGGAGGAGAGTTACACGATCCAGCAACACGATCACGATCCATGATGATAGTCCACCTAATACCAACAAAATCCCAGAGATTACTTGATGCATGTCTAGAGCAAGGCTCTAATACCAATTAAAATTGGTACTAGGTGTACTAGTCAACTGAGTATAGATTGTTAGACCCCCATGCATATGAACCAAACAAACTTAAAAGGTTAACACTTAAC
>JAOTRO020186071.1:0-10909 GCA_028566515.2 Pyracantha coccinea | reverse complement strand
GAGCTCTAATCTCAAGGAATTTCAAAACCCAGTTTTGCCGAGTGGGTTGGATCTTCGGAAAAGAGATAGAACGAGAATGGGTCGCCGCAGAAGACACGTAGTGGGGGTGGGTCATGTTGGAGTGGAAAATTTCAGGTACTCTAATTCTTCACCAACAAGTAATCTTGAACACATTGAGAAGCCTTGGACACCATCTTCGGTTGTCAACAATGAGATCGGGGGAACCTACAAGAAAACACTCCGACGCTCAAGTCAGTATTTGTTCAGAATGCTTATAAAATATAGAACGATTTTATACCTTTCTTTTCTCCCTCTTTTTCCGGTGGGATTATTAGCCTTTTATAGGCATTCAAGTCTTGGGCTCCAAGTCCCACTTTCCTTCTATTTCTCCATATTCCACATTCCATGAAGTATCTGATTATGCTCCTTTATTTGAGCCCCACTCCTCATGTTTAGCATGCTAGTGGCTTGTTTAGTGGAGAAGTAATTTTTGGCTACCACATTGCCCCCTTTTTTCTCTGCAAACATATATCATTTAGGGTTTGTAGAGGAAAAATGTTTTCTTTGCAAAAATTCATTTGACTTGAGATATCATCATGAGTTTAGCCTTCGACTTCAATCATAGTTTAGCTTGTGTCTATGATCATAGTTTAACCTTTGGTTACGATCACACAGTCATATTATCGTTCGACCATGATCAATTGGTCATAACTTAGCCTTCTGTTACGATCTCACGATCATAATTTTAACATTTGGCTACGATCATACAGTCATTATTTAGCCTTTGGCTACGACCAAAGGGTCAATGTTTAGCCTTCAGCTATGATCATACGATCATAATTCAGCATTCGGCTATGATCATATGTGAATGTTTAGCCTTCGGCTACGATCATACGGTCAATGTTTAGCCTTCAACTACGATCATAGGTGAATGTTTAGCCTTTGGCTACGATCATACGGTCAATGTTTAGCCTTCGGCTACGTTCATACAGTCATAGTTTAGCCTTCAGCTACGATTATATGATATTCGACCATGGGTTTTGGGTTTTCAACCCTCGGTCTAGGGCTTTGGCTATAATTCGATCTAGGGTTCTCGACCCTCAATCTTGACCTTTCAGCTCTTGTTGGGTCTAGGTCTTCGGCCCACAATTTGTAATCTTCAACTACAAATTTATGCATTACTAACCCAAATGTAATGATTTGCTGTCTTCTGACAATAACCCAGCAAAAATTTAATTGTAAGCATTGCCATCGATCTGCACATTCAACAAATGCTAAAGAGAAATGCAATAAGTATGAGTTTTCTTTCTTATCTTGAGTCAAGTGATGGCTGCCCCTTCGTTGCAAGCTATTCATCATATAATCAACGGAAGTCGGCCATCAAGCAAAGTTTTCCCTTCTTTTCTCATTAGTGAAGGCTTGCGATTCATACGCCTTGTAGCATCTACTTATTGAGCAACATGCGACCCTGAGGTTCTCCTGTTCGTTGCTGGGGAAACGAAAGTGCATTTCCTTTGTTAGAAGCCTTGACTGCACAGTTCTTGACTTTTTTTTAATCTTGTCCGCTGCTTCCACCTTCTGTACTCCTTATCCTCTATTGGACAACATATAGATCAACTTTCAATTTGCTCCATGTACTTCATGTCTTGTCACTAATATTACTATTCCATGACCAAAAAACAAATATGAATCAACAACAAACTGATGTACCAGATTAGCATGTGAATGACAATAATTTAACACGGATACGCGAGATTAGAGAAATCAAGATGGGTGGATATCTTATCTGTTTTACTCCTCCAAACCCAAGAAATGACAATGCAAAATTGCCATTACAAACATTGTTGGCCTCATTCACGTCTTTTGGTATGCTAATCTGGTTGACCAAATCATCTAAGCCTCTCTGGATTTTCCTAACTTCTAGGTATGCTACAAAATGCATTAGCTTTCACTTTTCTTAGATTATATCAATGAACAACGATTACTTTAGATGCCCCAAGAGTTATTTAGGTCTATATGCAGAAATGATTTTGGAGTTTAACTAACAAAGATTGAAATTCGTATCTGCATGTTGGGCAATTTAGAGTGCAAGTCATTTTCTAGAATATTTGAGTGCACATCGTGCACATCGGTTTTCTATCTTCTCCAAAATCTCTATCTCCATTGTCACCCTTTTGACAGTTATAGTCCTACGCAAGCATACATGCCCCTTACTCAAGCTCCAAGTGAACTTGATGGCCAAGTTCAAAGCCAAAAGGCTACATTCTTTGTTTTCTCTGCCAATGAGAAAGCGAAAATTGCATTAATCATAAATCATGATTAAAAGAATTGAGATAGTTCTTATCTATATAATCCAAGTCATTGGCGAATCTAACTCCTCTCACTTAATTTTCTCTTCTCTTCATGCGGATTGCATCGCAGATGCTAGTGGTAAGCACTTGTCTCTCTGTCCAATAAAGAAGATTTCTGCCAAATAACCAAGTTGTTTTCATCCCATTATATATTCAAACTTAATAATAAGAGAAGAAAGATGCAAGCTCTTTGTGTAAGAAAATCTTTGATCCCTGTCCACACAGGAAATTTGAAGCTTTGCTGTACAGCCTTCTGAGGAATAGTATAAACACTCATGAGTTGTTCTCACATAATGGTCAATTGAAGAACCATCTGCCCCCATTCGATCGAGTATTCACTAGACACTTCAAACATTAACTAATCAATGATATGGCTCATGCACCGAATATAAGTGTACATGTATATAGCACCCTTACTCTGTACTATAGTAATGGAAAATCATAAAATACCATACTTTCATAAAATTTCTGAAATTGTAAGAGTGGGTGTAAGAATTCTTGTCGGTTTGGAGGCTTTAATCTGTGCCCCTATTCTCAGTTCAACAAGGACAACATAAGTACTTCAGCTTCAGCACGTTGGGGTTTCTCTGATTAGTATGGCCTCTTTCATCGGAGCACTCGTGGTTGTTGGCAGTTGTGCGAATATTAGCAGCGGTTGTGATGTCTCTCTTTGAAGAAGGTTAGTGATTCTTTCTTTCTACTAGAGAAGAAACCACAACACTAAGAAAGACATTAGTAACCAAAAAATTGTTTTCCACTATACTATTAATCTAAGTTCTTTCTCATAATGTGAAAATGAAAAGAACAACATTGACAAACTCATCCTTGCTGGCTTCTCCCACGGTAAAAGTTCAAAGCTGTATTGTTGGAGTCATTTTTCAATTAGAGTTAAATGACACGAAACCATCTTATAAGAAAACAAGTACGTGAGTCGGAATGCTCATCTTTTTATACCTTAAACAAACAACATGATATATTACTGAAACACATCATTGAACACCTTGGCATCCCCCAAATAAGAAGTGTTCACGTTTTGGACTGCTGATGCACGCATATGACACGTGAGGTAGAGAATAGTATGTTACTCCATAAGATTTGGCCCTTTCCCCCAATTTGTGTAACCATAGACAATAATCAAAACATCTAGTCTGGGAGAATATATAGCACATGTAAAGAGCTTCATGCAATTACACACGATAGGCATTATTTGCACTTAGCCATAACGAAATCATGTATGACATTTTTAATAATCCAATATCATGAGAAAATCAATATGGAAGAGGTAAAGGGATTCATATCTTGTTATGGAAAAGAATGCGAGAATGTGGCCGTCGGTTGTTAGTGCACGTTTCACTTAATCATTCACAACCGAATGATATTCCTTCCCTTTTGGGCTATGAACTGATAAGAACTTTAACACATGCCCTCATATAATTGGACGAAACCCCAGTACCAATATTCATTTCTCTGGATAAATCAGGAGGTGCCCCCACCCCCAAGTAAGTTTCTTTTCTACAACTGCAATACGAATGCATGCAATATCCGTGTCGAAGAATAGGATTCAACACCAAATTCCACTTAGGGTTTTAACTGACTCCCTCATTGCAGCTTCGAAGAATAGTGTGTTCTTTACTCCCCAATATAGCTTGTTGTACGGTTTCCCACAGACGGTGTCAACTGTTGGAGTGGAAAATTTCGGGTACTCTAATGCTCCACCAACAAGTAATCTTGAACACATTGAGAAGCCTTGGACACCATCTTCGCTTGTCAACAATGAGAGCGGGGGAACCTGCAAGAAAACACTCCGACGCTCAAGTCAGTATTTGTTCAGAATGCTTATAAAATATAGAACAATCTTATATCTCTCTTTTCTTCCCCTTTTTCTTGTGGGATTATTAGCCTTTTATAGGCATTCAAGTCTTGGGCTCCAAGTCCCACTTTCCTTCTATTTCTCCATGTTCCACATTCCATGAAGTATCAAATTAGGCTCCTTTATTTTAGCCCCATTCCCCATGTTTAGCATGCTAGTAGCTTGTTTAGTGGAGGAGTAATTTTTGGCTCCCACATTACCCCCTTTTTTCTCTGCAAACACATATCATTTAGGGTTTGTAGGGAAAAAACACTTTCTTTGAAAAAATTCATTCCACTAGAGATATCATCATGAGTTTAGCCTTCGGTCATGGTCACACGATCTTTGACCATAATTTTGGTCTTTGGTCACAATCATATTGGTCTTCGACCATGAGCTTTGGGTATTCGACCTTCGGTCTTAAGCCTTCGGTTTTTATTTAGTCTTGGTCTTCAACACATTTGATCACCAATTTATGTAGTAATAGCGTGCCCCCAAAGTAATTGAAATTTGAATAACATCAATATTACTAATGAGCATGTGTAAGATAGAAACTCTTATTTTTTGGGCAACTTCGTTGTTGTCAAAGCGAATTAAGTGCATTTCCTTTGCTTACAAGCCTTGAGTGCTTACCGAATAAGTTCCTTTTCAATATGCAGCCAAATGATGTGCAATATGAGCATTTCCACCTTCTCCCCATATTCTCATGAATTGGAACGATTCACTGCCAACATACAACTGTAAGAAATCCTCATTAGCCTTGTCAGTATGAAGCCACAACATTAACTTGGAAAATACTCACATTATTCATTGCCATAAGTGATAAATTATAGTAAATGATACATAAGTTGAGATTCCACGTTAGTGAATCAATGTTCTCAGCTTTCTTTGCCAAGCAAAAACCATGAATTGCACGAATATGAAACTAATTAATAATGTGATAGCTCTTATCTGTCGAAGCAAATTCAGTGCATTTCTGTTATTTCCTTCACTTTCCTTCTTATTATTGCAATTAAAAACATAGTGATATAGGTTAGCAATAACAACTTTAAGCAAATAAAGAGCGTCAGGCAATTGTATGACAAACATTCTAATTTGTATGCACATATGCCCTAACGAAATCATGTATGCATGTAAACATTGTGAATAATCTACCATGTATCTTGCGAAAATCAATATTAATTAGATAAAAGGATTCTTAGGCCATCTCTAACCGATCCAGCCAGAGGGCCAAAAGGCTGAAAATAGCTCGAAATGACACGAAAACTATCTCCAACCGAGGGCTAGGCCAAAGGGCTCGTGGGCCCCATGTGCCAAAAAAGAGGAATCAGGCTAACCGGCTGGCCCAAAGGAGCTAGCCAGCTAGCCCCGGGCTGACTTCCTCCATCTCCCAAACACGTTCCGTACAATTGGTTGCTTTACTAAACAAAAACATAGGTTCTTAAAAGGTTGTCTAAGAGTACCTCAGATTTTGTAGCAAAGGATTCATCGCTCCATAGGTTCGGGGAAGGTGCTATACAAGCACACAAAATGTTTATGGGCTTTTCCTTTTGCTTGTCACTATTATACCAATTGATCGTCCTTGCAAATTGAACGGGCCGAGAAAAACCATTAGATGTGAAGCCGCTGGATGTCGCAAGAGGAAACAACACTGAATTCGACAGAGAAACAATGCTTATGGGTAGCAGAACAAGATTAAATTATCGGCGTAAAAAAAATTCAAATTTTGAAGCAATTGAGGCTGTTGGTGTTGGAAATTTGTGATTTTGCAAACGACCCAGATCAGACTATAGGAAGAAGACTAGTTCTAGAAGTAACTCGGTTACAAGTAGTGGAAATTTGATAAATTTGAAGGTAACACAGATCAGTTTTTAGGCCAAAACACCCATAAGAGAAACCAATTGAATGCAATTGTTGGGAGTAATTGCCGAGATTGTGGAAGAGTTAACATACAGTATAAGGTTATAGGCTAAATTTAAGTTGTTGTAGTTTTTAAATTAAATAATAAATTGTGTTTGGTCCTATGATCCTTTGGCCCCTTCGGTTGAAGATAGTTTTTTGTCACAAGGCTATGTCTAGCGTATAGCCCTTTGGCCCCTCGGTTGGAGATGGTAAGAAATATCGACAGGCACTGTTCATTAAAATATTAATTTCTTGGAGGGCTATAGAGCTAAAACGAGCCCTCTGACCCTCATTCGGTTGGAGATGGCCTTATCTTGCTCTAATAGAGACGGCGAGAACCTGGGCACCGGTTGTTAGTGCATGCTTTACTTAATTATTCATAACTGAATGATATTCTTTCCCTTGTGGGCTATAAACTGATAAAAACTTAAACGCATGCCCCCATCCGATTGGAAGAACCCAAGATCACAGATTTATTTTCCTAAATAAATCAGGATGTGCCCTCACCCCCAAGTAAATTTTCCTTTTTACTACTGCAATATGACTGTATATGATATCCATATGCTGGAGAACATGACTCAATGCCAAATTCCATTTAGGGTTTTAACTCATTTCCTCATTGCAGCTTCGAAGAATAATTTGTCCTTTACTCTCCAATATACCTTTTGTACGTGGGGGACTTGTAAATGCTACTCGAAATCCTCCACACCTTCTGAAAAACTGGTTCAGAATAAATCTCTTGCCTTGTCAGGTATGGCTGCAGACCACGATGATACCAATCATTAATGGGTTATGAGCTATGACATTAAGACGGCCTCTTGATCATTCTGGAACTTCTCATTCTTATCGCAGTGAACGAGCTGTATCGGTCACCAATTGCAAAGGCAAAGAAGAGAATGAAGGTACTGGCGATGGCGGTGAAGAGTGTTGAAAGTCGTCTTCACCTTTGAAGAATTTCCCGTGTTTTATCGTACGTTGCTCTCGGCTAGGACCTTATATCGTGATTGTGCTTTCCTTCATCCAGTTCACTGGTCTCAGTTATGGGGAGATTTTAACCACATGTGTTGCAGTAGAAACACGGAGCCCTGCATTTGTTGCTTATTGACCGAATAATTGGCTTGCTCTATTAACCCATTTACACTATTTTCACAAGGAGTACGACGAATATTATCCTCAATCACTAATTGACCAGAACCTTTCCGTAGTGGTATATCATCAGTTAAATCCTTACTATCATCTAAAACCTCAGTTGTATCCGACTCCTCACTCTCAGTGTCAATGACAACTACATCATAAAACTCTAATAACTAAGTCTCCTCCATGTTCACAAAGCAGTTGATATCATCGAATACTTGAGTTTCATTATGAAAATCCATTGCTTGGGTATCACCACCGAAATCCATCACTTGTGTGTCACCACCAAAATCCATTACTTGGGTTTTGCCACCGAAATCCATTAATTGGATTTCACCACCAAAATCTACCATTTGGGTTTCAAATACATCTTCAACTGGAACAGTGTTATCATAAGGCACAGTGTCCACATCCCTTGATTTGCGCTTTTCATTGGACGATGGATGGCTTGAAATCTGAGTGTCGATGGGCTCGATGTCAATACAACCGGGGAGTGATATTGTCTTCATTGGCTTAATTTCATCGTTGTCGTTCCAGAGAGAACCCACTTTAGCTCATACCAGAAACAAGATCATAATCCACTAGAACCCTAGAAAAAAGCAATGAAATTTCCAAAATGGAAAAAGGAAGAAGAAAGGGGAAAATTTGATGGCGACGATCGAAAGAAGAATAGGAATTATGAGAAGAAGAAAAAAGACGATTAATTGGGGAAATACAGGAATAGAAAAACTTATTCAAGTTTTTGGCATGTGCCCCCATGGTGGCCTTGGTGAAACCATGATTTCTCAGATATGGCCTTTTGTACATTTCTCACAGACCGCGTGAACTTTGGAGCAAAAAATTTCGGATACTCTAATTCTCCACCAACAAGTAATCTTGTACACGTTGAGAAGACTTAGACACCATCTTCGCTTGTCAATAATGATAGCGGGGAACATGCAAGAAAACACTATGACACTCAAGTTTGTATTTGTTCAAAATGCTTATAAAATAATGAACGATCTCATACCTTTCTTTTCTCCGACTCCCTTATGGTGGCGGGATTATTTTCCTTTTATAGGCGTTCAAGTCTTTTGCTCTAAGTCCCACTTTCCTTCTTTTCTCCATGTTCCACATTCCATATAATCACTCTCATCTGTGAGTGCAGATTCACATAACGCATTGATCCACCCATCAAAGACATCGCTGGGAGGATTGGACGACAGTAGTTAGGGTCTAAAGCGCCGATGCAGCCTTGTACATGGCACATGATAGTGGATTTGACACTAAGAAAAATGATAGTTTGGAAAAAAAAAGTGATGTCTCTCGTTCTCTCTGCCCGTCCTCTGAACCTTATGTCCCATTCTCCATCACTGTTACCTCTCATTTTCCCTGCGACTAACAGCTCTCCCTGTTAGTTCTCTGTGACCCGCTGTGGTTTTCTATCTTTTTTGCTCCCTGTGAGTCGGTGGTAACTCATTGTGGTTTGCTATGCAACTATTTCATTCCAAGTTTCCTCTTTTGTTCCCGGTTCCATGTTGGGACCTGAACCACCGATTGATGATGAATTTATGGATTATCTCTCAGTAAATTTCGAGAATAGTCTTGATTTGGAGGAAAGGAATGTTGAGTTTGTTCACTTGGTTGGGCTTCTAGTCATTGATATGGAACCATCTTAGTTGTCAAGGATGTGCTCAGGAGCATATGGAGAAAGATGGGTAATATCAAAGTTTCAAGAGCTAAGGCTAATGTTTACTCCATTAAGGTTGGTGATGAACAAGTAGCAAGGCAAATATTAGAAGGTAATCCCTGGTTCATCAAAGGTGCGCCTTTTACAGTCAAATTTTGTCGCCTATTATCAATCACTGGATGAAATTCATGCAAATCGAGCTATTTTCTGGGTCCAAGTCCATAGGATCCCCAAGAATATGTGCACTATTAAGAATGCCCCAAATGCTGGGAAGTAAGATTGGCTCCATCCTTAAGGTGGAGGACCATATGTCATCAGGTTTTCAAGGTTTTATGCATGTTCAAGTGGACATTGATGCGTCTTGGCTGCTCCTCACAACCTTTAATAGACCATGCCCTATTAATGGTTCGCGAACCCTGCGCCTGAAATATGAAGACCTTAAAGAGTTCTGCTATAATTGTGGCCGTTTAGGCCATGTTTGTGAGTGCCAGTGGAATGCTCCGGTACGGTTTGTTGGTGAAAACCACTACAATCCAGACCTCAGAGCTTCGCCCATTGCTAAGCATTCTAATTGCCTATTCCCTAAATGGGCTCCGCCTGCTAACGTGGTCGGCAACTAAGGAAACCTCTGGCGGAAACAGTGGGAGATTGAGGATGATGTTATTTAAGGGATTTGATGTGACAGATACCGACTAGTGCGTTAGAGATGGACAGGGTACGTGGCGACATCACGGCGACATGCGACACCTCTCTAAACCTGTCGTAACAGATAATGATATGACCATGATGACCACTACAAATTTGAATCAGGGTACAGTCTTGGGTGAGTTATCAAGGATTATACCTCGTCAGGTATCTCTTTTGAACTAGGGTAATATGGATCATCTTGAGAGCTTTGGGACCCACTACCGAAACAGAACTCTCACACTGCTGGTGAATGGACTATCTCTGGAGAAATCATGGTTTGGCCCAAGGAAGGTCTCTCCCTAGGCTTTCTCAAATGCGGCTCAACTGTTGGACAACCTATTTTGGATAACTGTTGAGCCTCACAGTAATCGCGATGGACCTAAACAGATGTTATAAATCTTGGGGCTTCAATTGGGGGACAATCTAGCCTCTTCTTCTAACCCGATGGGTAGCCAGACAATAGTTGTGGTGAATCTTCTCTCTAGTTGGCAAACTCTTGCGACAAGGGTAAGGACTTTAATCTCTATCACACTGGAAAAAAGAAGAAAAATCGGGAGTAACCAATCTCTACCTCTATTGAGCATAAGCCAAAAATACTTGCTATTGTTGGTAAACTCTCCAACTTTATCATTAATCGTCATGGTGAACCCTCTTGTGGTAGTCGTGGGATTAAACCACTGAGCGGGAGGAAAACCCAATAAGCGGTATTTGAAAAATGTTCTTAGTAAGGTCCCGATTTGCTCATCTATGTAATTTCAAGAGGCGAAATGCCTGGGGTGACTGGGCTAGCAGAAATTGGCTACTACTACTTTAAAATTGTCAATGGTGGAAGTTGGCGAGAACCAGCCCCACCGACATCAATGAGACTATTGATATGGAATTGCCTAGGGCTTGAGAACCCTGGGAAAGTTTAGGACCAACTGTGTTTCATTAAACAGGAAGCTCCCAGCTTGGACTTCTTGAGTGAGACTAAGTGTACTATTAGTGTTCTAAAACAAGTTCAAAGAAGTTGGGGTTTTTCTAAAAGTCAGGGTGTTTGTTCCAATGGTAAATCTGGAGGTTTGGGACTATTGTGGAATGATGATATTGATACTCGGATCTTCTCTTTGTCTTTCCATTATATTTTTGCTGAAATGGGTGGAATTGGGGACCAAAAACATTCACTGGATTTTACGGCCCCCCTAATACTTCAGGCTGTAGTCGATCCTCGTTACTTCTTCATCGGTTTGCATCAGTTAGCTTTATTCCTTGGGTTTATTCAGGTGACTTCAATGAAATCCTCGAGGCGGCTGAAAATAAGGGTGGCCCAGTTCGCCC
>JAOTRO020186061.1:0-10909 GCA_028566515.2 Pyracantha coccinea | reverse complement strand
TTCAGAGCACCTCACCAGTACCAGATATACATACACATACAAGCACACATGTATACATATTTAGAGAGAGAGAGAGAGAGAGAGGAGACCCAGTTGTTTGGAGGCCCTGTTCCTGTCATCCATGCAATGAGTGTGCAGTGACTGGTGGCTCTTTCTTTGGGAAGCTTTCCAATTGGAGCTGAATAAGGCGGCGGCAGCGGAAGCAGCGGCGGCGGTGTTGGTACCATTTCTGAGAAACGCGGATTCTGTGGCCATGCTTGCCATAACAAAGAAAAGGGAAAATTATGTTTCAGAAGAGAGAACAGCTGAGGGCACGTGGGGTGTGGACATCCGTACGTATGGGAATACTAGGTTGTCATTCCTGTCGGAGGCGGAGGAGGGAGGAGGGAGGAGTGAGTTGCTTGGCCTCCTCTCTCCTGCATCTTATCCTCAACATTCTTGACCGTTGCTCATGTTAAGACAGGCTTTAAAACTTGAAAGAAGTGAAATTCCTAGAGTCTCTCTTGGCCAGAATGAGTGAATAATCGTAACTTATCTACAGTTGTTTTTCATTAAAAAAAAATGAAAGAAAAAAAAGAGTGAAATATCGCCACTACCCCAAATAAAAGAATGGAAATTGGCTTGAATAGCACTGTTGCAAAATCATCAATCTAAAATAGCCTTCAATTTTGTATAGAAAATATTAACGTCATATAAACACTATACCAATGACATATTAAAATCAATATTAACATCGTGAAACAACATAATATCTTCTCTGAAAACTTGATCATGTTTAATGTTAATCTAGAAACAACACAATATGTTCGTTGACGTTCATAGAGGGGTATTTAAATTAGAGTATTTTTGTCAAATAATACTAGTACTTATTGAATTTTTGGAGGTGGGGTTATTTGGGATTGTATGCTTTGCAATGGGGTTTTTGAACCCAACCCAATTCCCTAAAATAAAATGGCGTTGACACTTTAAATAATGTGCACAATTTTAGTTCATTAGTTTTAAATGTTGGGACCCATGATCGTCCTCTAGTATTCAGCTTAAAAGAATCCAATGATTTGAAAATTTTCGGTTGTTGGCTACTGAATTTTACATTTCGGTTTGCTGCTGCTTAAGTATAGGACTGGATTTCTAATTTTAGGTTGTTTGCTACTAAATTATGGGACTTCTGTCAGCATAAAGCAACCAAAGATTTTGAGATTTTTTTCGATTTTGGCTACCGATTTGTTATATTAGTTTTCGGTTGATTGCTAATGACCGTTACATAGTTTTCGGTTGCTTGTTAGTCAATTGAATGCAAAAGATTAATATTTTGCGAATTTTTCAGTGGTTGACTACTGGACTGTTGCATAGTTTTCAGTTGGTTGATATCTAATACTGAATCTTATGAAGCCTCAATGGTTATTTATTTCTTTATTTTGGTTGAAAGGGGGCTAAGAGTCCAAACAAAAATAGGCAAACAAGAAATCTAGGCCTTGAGATCTTAAGCCGATCTTCACGGACAAAACTATTCGAACATAGAGGAGCTTTATCAAAATAATGATTTCATAGGTCTAGACTAAGACTCGAGTTTGCCAATAAGAGTTCCAAAAAAAAGAAAGAGGACAACTTTTTTCTCTGCTAACACAATACATAATTCGAGTTCAAGTTGGATTACGTTTCAACCATTTATGCTTCATTTGTTATTCGTGAGCAAGTCTCAAATAAGGAGAATAACTTATATGATATGACTTCATAGCCATATGACTTCCTGTGCCTATAAAACAAGGATATATAGACAAAAAAAACTTACACATTTTTATTTCATAGACACGGGACATTACCGTGACAATGTACCTGTACTATGCAACTGTGCGAGTCCTAAATAAGTGCAATCAATGCCATAAATGTTGGAAAAATTTAAACCTTGATTAATAAATACTAATGCTTCAAAAGCATTCCTGCATAAAAGCCTTTTGACAATCTGTTTCTGTCCTTGTGAGGAAACCAAACCATCTTAATTTCTTGGTTCAACATATGCATACAAATGATTATACCAAAATACACAGAAGACTTTACATTTTGCTTCTATCTTCCTCTTTTATTCGACGTACGGTTATGCGACACAGACATTTACATATGCAATTTTCTCCTCAAAGTCAGAGGGACTCTGAAAACTGGGGAGCCTCCAAGTCAAGCTCTTGTCTCATGACACAGTTCATAAGCCAGTCACTGCTAAAAGTCCATATCCCCTTCTCTACGGCCAACGATACTTTTTCCATATCTTCCTCGCATGCCACAAAGATTGTTTTTGAAGCTTCGTTTACTTTCTCCAATTCACCAATAATCTGTAGTTTCATCCAGTAATCAGTGGCTGGCTATGATTATATACATACATATCAAAGTGAACTATTAAGAAATAATTTACGTAGAATTTCTGTTCAAGAAAAATCAGCTTATAGGTTCATATCCCCACAGCATTGTAGATAATAATCGATATAAAGAGTTACAATCATCAGAATCCACAACCATGCTTCTGATAACCAGTAAAGATCAAGCACGATGAACCCAACATTGGTCATACAATGAGTTCTGAGCAGTAAAATGAAGGTGGGAACATACGCGACATGTTATGTTGAAGTTGCTGATATCATGCTCAACCTTGTGTACATTTGAGAAACTAAAGATGATATCGTGCAGTTTTGTAAAACATGCATTTTCCTAAAGCAGATCATGCCGATTTGGTAGATATCATTTTATGAAAATGGAATTTATAAGCATGACATACAAAATGCACGATGTCATTCCCCTAAAGCATTACAGAATGTTCGCACTGTCAATGACAGGCATGCATGCTTAAACAATGTTCAGATTGATCAGTAAAAAGCTTACATTTCCACCAGCAGACCTTACAATGGAAGACAACATCCTAGCAGGAGGTTGAACACAAGCTGCTATGCATACATTATAGCCTTTGAACAAGCCTCGGGGACTTGCTTTCGCTCTGAGAACTGCACTTCTCAACTCAGTTCCATATTTAGGTACGTATTCTTGATCATTCAATATGTAAGATGATTCATCTGCAAATGAGAAACCCAACAAATGTTTTTCTTTTTTTGTCAACCCAGCAAAGGTTTGAGTCAGTAATAATACAAAACCAAGTAGTCAATCTGGCTTACTGACAAATCCTCCTTGACGAAAGCTTTCTTTCAACCAGGAGGGGCAAACTATCCAAGCCCTGCACAGCACAGAAAGCTCTATGAATAAATAATGACATAATTTGGACAGACAATTACTTAATAAAGGTTGATGCTGTACAAAATTACCACTAGCTGCTAAATCATTGAGAACATAAAATGTAATAGATTTGTGCATCAGCAGTAGCAGCAGCGAAAGAATAAAGAGAACTTTTAGAAGGTTGACTACTAACCCTGAACAAAGAGCAGTACAGAAATTCAAAGTAGTTCTCACTTTCCCAGTGACAACATGCGTGCTTGTACTTCCATCAGATGTAATCGCACCACCAAGGTCCTCAATTACCTATACATCAAACAAATACAAAAATCAACAAAACTCAAAATATTTATATGCAGTGAAGCGAAAAAGAACTAAATATCATTCCAAAAATATTGCAGTCACACCAAAAGTAAAAAACCATTATCAATATAGAAAGAAAAAGCAAATGAAATGCATTAAATTATCAAAAACAAAACAAATCAGGACACCTCCTGATTTATATGACCAACAAGTTCATCTTTTCTAGAAAATATTTTAATGTGGACTATTGGAGATTGTATTCTTTCAGGAGGGAGTATTGAATCTAACCAATGTGAATTCAAGTCATCTGTGCGGACTAGAGTAAATGAATTATGCATATGAAGGCTTGGCACTACGGAATTGCTTTATGTACAACAATGTCAAAATTCCATCCATATAACCCATGGAATGGTACCATAAGAAGCCTTAATACTACATTTATGTTTTCGAGGAAAATGAATATCCAAAGTTCCAAACAGAGAGTATTTTTCCTTACAAAATTTGTAATACTAGTTAAACTTTTTGAAATCACTGTTCATTGATTCCAATAGGTCACGCTGACCTGATCATGGCATGGGTACATTTTTTCCCAGACTGGCCAGGGTTCACTCAAAATTGGACCATCTCCAAGGTCCAAGCTTAATCCATGATCAGGTCATGCATAGAAGGAAACCATTGAGCAAGGTAGAACTGTATTCTATCACCTCTAACTCTAAGATATTTAAGAACCCCTTACTAAAGTCAAAATCAAACAGATATCTACTAGGTCCATTCAGAAGCGTCAGATTATTCACCCCACTTTTCTTGTACGTTGTGTTCAAAAGTAGAGAAGTATGATTGAATAAATCGCACATACAACACACACATTATGCATGATAAGAATCATGTTGTGGTACCAAACTGCAGTTTGCAGATAGAATAAAATGGGATTCTTTATATCCCGAAAAATAAATGCTAAAATAAAAATTTGATATTCGCATCATTTTTTTATAGCCGACAATCATAAGTAATAAAATGGGCATACCTTTGTGAGATTTGCTTTCTTTCTATTGTCAGCAATATTCATCAACATGATTTTAAAGAATTCTGGCTGTGACTGAAACTCCTTCATGACTAAAGTTTCTGATGTTCTATTAATTGGTCCACATTCTTCAGCAATATTTTCCTTGTGACTACTAGCCAGAAGATCTCTAGGATGATCTGCCACTAAGGATTTGTATTTGGAAGAAACTAAGGAGCATCCTTTCAGGCAAGAATCACTTCCATCAGGTTCTGGATCTAAACTACAGTTAGACTCGGATTGGAAGCCAACCAGATGGCATCCCTTTACTTTTTTTGACTTCAATGAAGACGTTGAAGCTTCCCAGACCTTTCTCTTTGCACATGAAGGTTGTTTGGAACAAGGTAAGTGGGTTTCATCAGCATCAGTTCCAATATTGGATAATTCCGCACCGCTACCCAACATGCTGGAGTCCACTCTAGTGAGAGGAACTGAATCCCTGTAACGCTGCAATTTCTCCCAAGACCCATAACCTACAAAATTAAAAACAGAAAGACTTTCAATTCTCATCGTGATAAAAGACGTAAGTTTCTTGTGAGCAGCTGAACATCAGTAGATTAGTGCTTGAAAGTAAAATACAGTCATTTTGATTAAGCATCGTCATAATGGTTTGATCTACGCTAAGAAGATGTGTATTATGCATTCATATGCTGTCCAGACATTCCTTATGTTTATAGTATAATTCAAAGAACTGAAAAATGCGCAAATATACCTACCTACAGACTGGTTATCTTCTCTTGGAAGGCCATCATTTGCCAACGTTTCAGGCTGATAATTTTCACTTCTTGAAGACGTTTGATTTTTTGCAATCAGAGTATTGCAATTCCCTCTAGAAAATTCCAGCACTTGGTTTCCCAAAGCAGCAGATGAACTTCCATTACACTTCAAGGAAACTCCCAACTTCAAAGAGTCTGAAGTATTCCCGGAAACATCCTGGTTAAGATGTAAAACCATGAGGGTTGAACCACCAGGAAAGCACAATGCTTTGCGGATGTCAGCTTTAATAGGTAATCTGCGGCGTCTACCTTTGGCGTCCACCTCGGCTATTGGTACAAAACCCTACAATTTAATCAATTTCCGGACAGCTTCAAAATTGAAAAATCAAATGAACAGACCTTGACATATCTTAAGAGAAAACGAGAGAGAGAGCATGTTGTAGTTCATTTCCAAATACCTTTATCAACAAAATAATACAATTACTTTTCCTGCTCTGGTCCTGAGGATTTATATCATCAATTACCTGTTTAAACCAAAACCCTTCAGATTCCTTGTCTCCCCAACAGAATATTGTACGTATGCCTACACTCTGAAGTCTCTTTCTCAACTCCATGAACAAGGAGCTACCAAATCCCTGGAATTACTAATTCATGTCAGATAACCAATAAAAGAAATTTCCACATAACCACACAAAATCCATCATAGTACTAAAAAGAGTGAACATGAGGAGAATATTAAAAGGCATGAAAGTACAAGCCAAACAAATATGCAAAATATATTACACCGATTAGAAAAAACTTTGCATGCTGCAATTACAACTCAGAACCCAAAATATTTCTGATTTTCAAGGATACTGAAATTCAAGTTAACAGAATTTATGGATGTTCCCTCTCCCTCTTTGAAACAGTTGACTATAATCCAACGTGCTTTGGAAGTTATTATAAGGACTTGTTAACTGTATATCTCTATCATATGTAAAAAGCTAAAAAACTGAAAGAAAGGAGTATTTCATCAGGTGCTGGTACTCTACTAAGAACCTGATAGTGTATTATTGGGGTAAGTGTGTTGTCATTCCTAAGATTGCAAACTCACCTCTCAGAGAAGCAGCATCCCAACACTACACAAACCCCTAATCTTAAGCAAAAAAAGAAAAGTTCTAATGAGAACTAACAAAAAGAAGAGAGGATAAAAGACCTTGCGTTGGTAGTTAAAACTAACAGCAGCAAGAGGAATCTCAGCATATTGTGTGTCAGCAGGAACTATTTGGTAACTGATTGCAGCTATAACCTGCAAAAAGAAAACACAGGGCAAAAGAAGAAAAGTGATAACAAACAGTACTAGTTGGAATGAAAAAAAGGGACTTAGCATTTCCTTTCCATGCATTGTTAAGGACAAAAAAGGTCGGTTGATGAGAAGAAAGAACCTAGCAAACCTACCCCTTCAGAATCTGCCACAGACCGAGATTTATAAAACAAAGTGCAGTATTTCCTGCAGAGAGAATCTAAAGATGATCAAAAGCCAACTAGCAAACATATGGTTTATTAGTAATTAAATACTAACAAGCACCGATGCAATTTTATTTTATGATGTGAATATAAGGCATGAAAACGAAAAGGCACACAGCTAAGTAACTGTTTATTAACAAAAATAAAAGAAGTTTCATAATTATTAACAAAAATAAAAGAAGTTTCATAATTATTAACAAAAATAAAAGAAGTTTCATAATCTTACCCATTTGTAACAGATCTTTTTAAAAACATTGATTGCTTTCCAGTATT
Organism: Pyracantha coccinea; assembly: GCA_028566515.2. Lineage (NCBI taxonomy): Eukaryota > Viridiplantae > Streptophyta > Magnoliopsida > Rosales > Rosaceae > Pyracantha > Pyracantha coccinea. Next base: position 3,841 of record JAOTRO020186061.1, on the reverse strand, counting down.
GGCAGCAAAATTCATAGCAGGAAGTTCCCTAATGTACATTTCCAGTATTTCCTACAAGTACAAACCCATATAAGTTCAATCCTTAGCCGAAACATAAAAATGTCCGGTCAATAAAACAAACAAGGGAAGAAATAGATTCATTCAATTACCTGGAGATAAGATTTTTGACAGCTATTGGCATCTTTGGGATTAACGAGCACGTACGAAAGATCACCCCCTAAATATATCCAGAAATAACATATAAACTCTGCCCAAATCTTACACCTCCAACTACAATTTTTCAAATAAACCAATTTAATTTACCTCTCTCTTCAGACTCCAAATGCGCAGCAATACTATAATCGCCATTATTTCTATCCACCTCTTTCCTTACTGCCACAAACAAAAACCCAGCAAGTAAAAACCTTTGTTTGGTTCTAAGAAATCCATATCCTTATTGTATTGGATAAGGCGAAATGGCACCTGAAATAGTGACTTTGGCGCTTCTGGAGAGGGAGATTTGGAGGGAGTTTGGGTCCGACTGGCAACTGAAATTGTTAGCTTCGACTGTGACTTGGCAATTACCTGTCGATGACATTAACAAGCAATTAGAGTGAGTGAGAGAGAGGATGAATGAGATCGAATTTCTAGGGTTAGGGTTTGATCTTACCGATTGGGATCGGGGGAGACGATGATGCGGTCTTTCTTGGCGCCATAACAAAACAAAAGTGTGGTTTTTGATTTTTGAAGTGGAAGAGAATGAGATGGTTTAAATAGGCGCGAAGAAGAAAGGATTTCAAGTAATTACTGACGAAGCTACGTGGTCCAATATATTGATTACATGTGTCGTTTAACAGGTAATATCAAAAATGGGGAAGGCAACTTTAGCGAAGTGCAAGAAAATCGGGAATTCCTTCCATGATTGTCGTTGGTCTTGGACTCCTCGATCCGTCAATATGGCGGCAGACCATTTGACATCGCGAAGTTGTGTGGAGATATGTGACTTTACTTAGGTGAAACAACCCTCATCTTCACTTGCTCATGTACTAAATTACGATGGACTTCCTTGCCCACATTGATGTCGTTTGGTTGTGCAAGGGATGATGCTAGTTGTTTTGTTTTAGTATCGAGTATATCCCCCTTGCACTTCGGTTTGTTTTTTGGTTGTTTGCCTAGTTGTGGGCTTTCGTTGTACTTTGGCATCTTTGCCCTGGTTAATATATCCAGTATCCAAAAAAAAAAAAAAACCTGTATATGGATCTATTTTATTATGTTTGGTCGGTTTTAACCCGACTTGTTAAGCTAACAGGTCATTCAAATTATGGGAACATAATTTTCCAAAATTGGATTAAGTGAATTAGAATACAATTACTTCATTAGTGTAGTCATGGATTGGATTAACGAGGCAGTGGTGTCACTATCGAGAGAGGAGAAAAACTTGTGTGGGGCTTGGCTTGCCACTGGACTTCGCTGAATGGTACAATCTACTTAAAACTAGCCACGTGGCAAGTCTTAAATATAATTTTTTGTTTTTTTTGAAATTTTTAGGCCCAATTTACTGAACGATTATGGAGGTCAGAGAGAGAGAGAAAGGTGCGGCAATAGTAGAGAAAATAGAGAGATGTGTAATTGTAAGGTGTGTTCTATTCCACCTCATTGTGCCTTTATTTATAGTAGTAGGATAGGTAAAAACATTTCCCTTAAGGATTACAACATTTAATAGGTAATCAACTATTAATAGGAATATAAGAGATATTCTTAGATTCATTAGGATTTACACAATCACATTCCTAATCTAATAGGACTGCAATACTCCCCCTTGAGTGTGTAAATACTCAAGTAAATGGCGCATCAGGTCCTCAGTGATGACGCAAGTACAATTGATAAAGTCAACGGCACAATGAGCGAATGCGAGTCTCAAATCAACGGAAGAATGCATAAAAAGTAAAACTCACAAAACCTCGATATGGTAAAACCCAAGATAGGAGAAAAACCCATAGACTAAGGAGAAAAGTGAGAAGTTGCATTAAGTCAAAACTATACGCCTTTTGGATATAAGTAGAAGAGCTCACAAGGGTATGATCAGCCCAGGATGGGTGCCTAGTTAAAACCTAGTTAGGTAGCAAAAACCAGTGGGAAAAATGCTCCTAATCTTAGGGAAAAAAAGTACATTAAGATCAAGTGAGTATACTTTTGGATACTCCCATTAAGTTTGACATAACTTCCAAATGAGAACTACAAGCATTGCATATGATAGTTAGGCATACCAATTCCTCGGACAAGTTTCTGGAAGGTTGACTTCAGCAGTGACATCGTGTAGAGGTCGGCGAGGTTGTCTGGGATCGACTTGCATGACTTCAATTTCCTGATGCTTTGTTGATGTGATGTAGACGCAATATGTCTTGGCGTTGACCTTGTTGATGTATCATGTCTTGGTCAGGTGGATACATACGGCATAGTCTTCATGGATCATCGTTGGGACTTAACGATGGATGAAAACAGCAAGTACTTTGAACATGCTCAACAAGAACTCCTAACCATGTCTCACTTGTGGCATAGTGAAGTGAGGTGAGTCTTGGAATGATTTGAAGATTTTGCAACTAAGGTCATATCATGGACCTCCAAGATATTGCGATATCCCTAATGGTAAAGACATAACCATTCGGGGATATGCCTTGTGCGGGTTTGATAAGTAACCTATGTTAGCATAACAGACAAGGCAAGAATCATTCCGAGGATCAGGGGGTTGGATCCGCTCGAGATGCGTTAGGATTTGCCCAAATTTGTAGTACCTTCAGGGTAGCTGGAAACATCTTTAATACCAATTTAGTGGTTGTGTGTAGGCGTGGTACTGCATCTTTACCAATAGATCAACAGCGAATGAGATGTCCTTTCTAATTGTAATGAGCTAAGTACAACAAAGCGCAAAGTTGAACTTAGATATGGAACTTCGGATTCCATAACCTCTTCAAGGTTCTCGTTTGCATATAACGTATGGATGATCATAGGTATACTCCAAGATAACACATTCGAGGTGTAGTTCGACTGGTAGACCAAAGTACCGTCAGAACAATGCTTAAACTTCAGGTCAAGTCATAAACGAGTTTTTCCAAGATCATTCATCTCAAATTCCATCTTTAGGTGCAAGGCAGTTTTCTCAAGCTCTTCTAGAGTCTCAGTGGGATTCGTGTTAACGACATAAACTGTAACTCTAGCAATTCATAATAAGACTTCATAGTTTAACACGCAAGAGCATTCATTCATATCTCGGACTAATCAAATAATCACTTAGACGGGTATACCTCATCTGCTAGATTGCTTTAATCCGTAAATGAACGCCTCAAACAAGTTGAAAGAGTGTTCCGTGGGTTAGAACTATTTGAGTCAATCCAAGTAATTCTTTGGGAACTTACATGTAAACCTCCATATCTATATCCCCATGAAGAAAACACTAACCACATTTCATAATGTCATTATCAATCACAGGACGTTTGAGAGAAATCTTGGCTGTAAAGCGTGCATCATATCGAACTATTTCATTCATCTCATAACGCTTCCTTTCCTACTTGTAACACAATGGGGCTACCTTGGGTAGTGTATGAACAATAGGTCCAAAACACACTTTGTAAGGAATTTGACCTAGATTGTAATTTCGGTTGTCCAATCAGTTCTATGTTGTCACTTAATCAAAGGAACACGGTTCTATATCATCACTTTTCATTTATGTCGGTAGCTACCATATAAGTGAAAATATCATCGATGGTAATCTTATTTCAATTCCATTTTCTCATCCAAACTAGTATACTGGACCAAGAACTTCAAGTCTCGGGAGTAATCCAGATTAATCTCATGAGATGGAAAT
>JAOTRO020186051.1:0-10910 GCA_028566515.2 Pyracantha coccinea | reverse complement strand
TATACTTCACTTTGGAGATTAATGAATATATAAGAAATTCTCAAATATTGTCATATATATTTTTGGTATTTACCATGTTTAGTTTAATAATGTCGTCTATATGTCGTATTATTGAAAAAATTTATGCATGTGTGTCTGAGAAATTAAACTGCCAAAATCCCTTAACGGATTGTTAATATCTAGTGTGTTAATAGTATACAACAAGAAATGATTGGGACAACTTATAATATCAAATCATATGGACTGATTCTTCTATATACGTTTGCAACGCTAAAACCGTAATATGTAATTAACTCTAGCCGGCGTTGCAAAAACCGTAATATGTAATTAACTCTAGCTGGCAAGCACTATTTTATTTTGGATAATGTTAGCGTGATTAAATTTGCAAATCAAATGATGTGTCACGAATAAAAAATAAACACATTAATTGACACTTAATTAATAATCCAATCATCTGCAACCACATCATTTAGTTGGCAAATTTGATTTAAAAATAATATATATATATATATGTATAAGTGGAACATTGAAATTAAACTGCCGAAGTGTGATATGGTCGCTATTACAAAGTTATAGTTGTCGCTTGAACGAATCCGACGAAGAATTCCTTACTTTGTAGGAGTGATCATGTTTGATAACTAACGGAACGCTAGCTATATGCTTAACGTCGTTTTTGTACTTCCAACTGCAGTTAAATGGAACAATGAAGAGATATGTCACTTCAATATCTGAACTGGATACAATGACCCTTAAATAAATGGTTACACCTCTTATAAGGGTTACAACAATTCAACAAGAGTCACACGGTTCACCTATTGAATGGTACCCCTTGGTTGTCTATAAATAGTCAAACCTATTTCATATTCATTCGAATTCCAATTCATTTGCTCGAGAGAGTCTAAGAGAGAACCTATCTTCCTGTGTGATTCCCAGTTTAACCACAGCCATTAGTAGAGATCTGATTTCCTTCAGCAGAAAGGGGTCTTCAATTTATGTTTGCAAGTTGCAACCATAAAACTCAACATATGTAATTAACTCTAGTCGGCAAGTCCTATTTCATATTTCGTGGTCCGCTAGGAAATTTTTTATAGTACTCCGGAGTATCAGTTACTCTATATCTTTTAATCTTTAGATCTTTGATTAAAATTACAAAAGCAATTTAAATGGTGTAAAAAATCGAAATATCTTATATTTTGAAGTACCATAGAATATTTGGTTGACTTTCCATTGAATTTGGGTCCGGCCTATAGGTTTGTCTAAAACGAGAGGGGTGTAGCATTTGGTGAGGATAAATTCGAAATATAAGTAGATAAAAAAAAATGGAGAATGGAAGTCTATCAATAGGGTTAGTCCAAGTAAAGAGACAGAAGAAGAGCGTGACAATGAATTAAAATTAGTATAAGTTCAAAAGTCGATTTCCTCCAACGTGACAAACGAAACGAGAGTGAAGTCCTACGAACACCATTTATGAAATCAAGTGTGAGCAGCTAGGGGACACACTTATTATGTGATGCAACTAAGGGGACAATCAAACGTAATTTTGACCCTTAAAAATTGAGTAGGAACATGTCAATTATCTGCCCTTTCATGATAACTTAAGAACACCTCTTCACCTTTTATTGATCTCCATTACCATATATGGTTAAGATATGTATTAGATTAAAGAAAAGAGACTCTCTAAAATTTGGATTTTTTGTGGACTCTCCGTCACTTCACTGTCTAATATTAATTTTTGTGTCAATATTATAAAACATTGTACAAAAAACTTGAGGTGACAGAAAGTTTATGGAGAGTCTCATTTTGAGAGAGTCTCCTTAACAATTTTCTAAAGAAAAACCTTAAAAATATTGTCGCTAGTTTTTTAACAAAATAATTATCATAATTATCACCAAATTAATAGTTTAGAACATGAGAAATGTCTCATACTCTCATCAAATACTAACCAATCGACTTGTATTTTATAGAGATTGTCAACGAACGCCTATTAAATTAGCAATAAACTAAACCAAATCATTTGAGTTAAACACATAAATTTTTTTAGTTTATCTGTATTAGATGCTGACTAACTAAATACAGAGAATGGGATGCCACGATTAGACATTGCACACCTAGATTCTGTCAATTATTATTCGTGAAAGTTCATTTCTATATATGTACTAGAAAAATGTATAAATGTTTTTTTTGGTCATGATCACGTACTCATAGATTTGAATATATTTGATATCAAAAGTTGAGAATAAATGAATGTGATTGTAGTATTCGAATCTCAATACTTGATATCAAATTCAAAGTTAGTAATCACACATCATTAATCACCTGATGACTAAGAGAACGAGATTCATGAAAATGGAATTGACTTGGCTTCCCACTAGATAAGGAGGAGTTTCTCCTCAATTTAGGTGAGTAACCGCAATTCCTTAATCAACTGGTGACTAATGAAAATGGAATTAACTTGGTTCCCATTGAGTGAGGAGAAGTCACTACGTGGCTAGTTTACAGGATTTCATATTCATGATCAAAATCATTTATATATAAATCACTTTTTAAAACTCATCTCAGTAAAAATCAATAAAATATGTGATCGTTAAGTCCTCGTATAGTATAAAACCAAATGGACATATTCGGTAAAAGCATTAAAACCCGTCTATTTATTTATTTTTATTTTTATTAACAAACGATATCATCTACATTAATGGACATATTCGGTAAAAGCATTAAAAATCGACAATTTTTTTATTTTTATTTTTATAACAAACGATGTCATCTACATTAAGGAGAAGGGATGGGCTTAACCGCACAATAGAATAGCAATAATGTGGTTCCAACTCGCCTTTGGCGAGAATCTAACCTAAGACCTCTCACTTACAAGTGAATAAAAATACCACTTGACCGTAGTACTAAGTGGCGAAAAAAAACCCGAATATTTATTTGTTACAATTGATTAACTAAACTAACCTTAGTTTTAATTATTTTCTACACAGTGTTTTTTTACAGAGTAATTTATAATACTGAAAATATGACTTTAACCCTTTAAACTCAATTTTCTTCAAATAAAACCCTACATAACTTTTTTACTCAAAGAAAACCCAGTGAGTGACTAGGATCCACATAAGCGAATTCATTAATTTCATTTTACTTCACACATTTTACATTTTTTACATGCCTAAAATACCCCTATTACATATTTGATGTAGACAATTAATTTAAGGAAAAAGTAAATGATTTTGCAAGAAGAAAAAAAAAGACATCAATGTTAAAAATTTATTGCATATTAATTTTTTAGAAAGGCTTTGAATTTTCATAAAGCTATTCGATTCAATTTTTTCACCCTACTCTTGAATACTTTTGAATTTATCAAATTTTTATTAATATATTAGAACATTGTATTTCATTATCTACATGCACATTAATTTACCTACAACAATTATACCATGGGTGTCATATAATATCTCTTGTTTACAATGATGCAAAATAATGTTTAGACCAACAACAAAACTTGCCTAACAAAACTGAACCTTCCTCTATTGGTACGATGGAGAGGAAGGTTCAGTTTGAAGGTGACTAGGCAGTGGTGTTGGCTGCCATGTGGGGGAGTGGGGACGACCACTCTAACCTTGGTCCTATAATTAATGATCTTCTGTGCCTTCGCATGGAGTGGGTGGAGTCAGTGGTTAGTCATATTCAGCGAGAAGGGAACTCGGCAGCCCATCGTCTTGCTCGGATGGGAATTAATAGTATTCAGGAGGTACTGTGGTTTGAGGAACCCCCAGACTTGATCCAAGATATAATTCTACATGAGAGTGTGTAATTCTCTTCAATTGTTCTTTTGAGGTTAGTTCTCTTTGTGCGGGATGCTCTTTTCCTTCGATTGGGTTAAAATCCTCGGCAAGGTTTTTATCGAGACCCATTTTGCACACTATCCTCTACGAATTCGGTCTTTCTTAATGAATATTGTACTTTTGTTATAAAAAAAAAAAAAAAACAAACATTACATCGTACATCATAGATGAATCACCAATCTTAAATTTGAGCATACCAAATCGTATGGACTGATTTTTCCTCACATAAATTGAGGCAGCAAGGGGGTCGTGCTTTTAATCTTAGCCAAATTTTGATAAGTTATAGTTGACTATATGGCTGCCTTACAAATTTAAAGGGTGACAAGGGTAAGGTTAACCTCTAATCAAACGAGTGGCAGAGAGGGGTTTTCGATATATGTTTGCAACCATAAACCCGAATATGTAATTAACTCTAGCCGGCAAGTAAAATTGTATTTTTCATATGGTAGGTTTGTTTAAAAAGAGAGTTAGTATTTAGTGAAGGATAAATAAGAAATATAAAGATTAACAAAAAGGAGAACGGAAGTCTTAAGCAATTAGGGTAAGTTCAAGTGGAGAGAAGGAAAAAGAGCATAACAATATTGAGTTAAGATTAGTATAAGTATAAAGTTCGATTTCCTTCAATGTGATAGACAAAAAGAGAAAGAAGTCTTAAGTTCTGCATGCGCACCATTTATGAAATTATCAAGTATGATGAAGCTAGGGGACTCTCAAGTAGGTTGGTTTTTTAGCCTGAAAAGGTGAGTAGGAACATTGAAAAAATGTATGTGTGTGGATATATAGAAGTGGAACATTGAAATTAAATTGCCAAAATACAATATTGTTGCTATTACAAAGTCATACTAGTTGCTTGAATGAATCCGACAAAGAATTTATTGCTTGATAGGGATGATCTTGTCTGATAACGAACGGAACGTTAGCTATATGCTTAACATCGTTATTGTACCTGTAACTTCAGTTAAGTGAAACATTGAAAAAATGTAGGTATAGATGTAAGTGGAACATTGATATATTTTATAGTCGTAATCTTATGATATATTATAGTTGACCATATATATGTTGCCTTACAAATTTAAAGGGCCCAAGGGAAAGGTTAACCTCTCATAATTCGGAATATGAGTAGATTAACAATAATGGAGAAAGAAGGTCTTAAGCAATAGGTTAGTCCAAGTAAAGAGACAAAAGAAGAGTGTAACAATGAGTCAAAATTAGTATATATGAAAGTTCGATTTCCTTCAATGTGACGAACGAATGGAAGTTGTAAGACACTATTTATGAAATCATCAAGCGTGATGCAGGTAGGGGACACTAAAACGTAATTTTGAACCTCAAAAACTGAGTAGGAACTTGTCAATTATCTGCCCTTTCATGATAACTTAAGAACACCTCTTCGACCTTTTATTGATCTTTATTACTATATGTGATTAAGACATTCATTAGATTAAAGAAAACCCTTAAAAATCTTGTCGCTAGTTTCTGAACAAAATAATCATCATAATTATCACCTAATTAATAGTTTAGAACATGAGAAATGTCTCATCAAATACTAACCAATTAACATGTATTTAAAAGAGATTGTCAATGAACGCCTATGAACTAACCCAAATAATGTGAGTTAAACTCATAAATTTTTATAGTGTATGTGTATCAGATGTTGACTAACCAAATACAGAGAAGGGGATGCTACAATTAGACATTGCACTCTCAAATTCTGTCAATTATTATTCATGAAAGGTCATTTCTATATATACTAGGAAGTATAGAAATGTTTTCTTAGTCGAGGAACGTGTGGTCACTTACTCATAGATTTGAATAATTCGATATAAAAAATCGAGAATAAATGAATGTGATTTTAGTATTTGAATCTTAATCATTGATATCAAATTTAATGGTGAGGTAACCACACATTCTTTAATCATATGGTAATTAAGGGAATGAGGCTTCATGAAACTGGAATTAACCTGGCTCCTCACTTGATGTGGAGGAGTTCCTCCTCAATTCATTTCGTGGCCAATTTACGGAATTTCGTGATTCATGATAACCGTTCATATTATAAGCATTTTGTAAAGATCATCTCGGTCAAAAATAAATAAAATATGAGATAGTTTAGTTATCGAATTGTATAAAAATAAATAGATGCATGGATGTGGTAAAAGCGTTAAGAACCATCTATTTATTTGCCACAATTGATTGACTAACAACCTTAGTTTTAATTAATTTTTTACAAAGATGATCTTTATAGAGTGATTTACAATATAAATGGTTTTGACTATAAAAACGAAATTCCCTTAATCAATTGCAAAGTATCTTAAGAAAAAACTCCTCTTCAATCTTAAAAAGCCAAACCTTTCTCCATGAAAATAATTTGTATGTGAATGAAGTTCCATAAGGAATCTGACAGCACTAGTGAGTTTATTAAGATTTGTTAAAACTCTAACTGAGTTTAAAATTTAATACAGAACATATGGTATAACCAACCTCACCTTCTGACTTATTAATTATTTTAAGAAAAATAGCTTCTAACTAACATTACATCTCACATCATAGATAAATCACCAATCTTAAAAAAGAAAAAAAAATTATCAAATTGAAATAAATAAAATCAAATCAAAAATCAAAAATCAACGAAAGCGTATAAAAAGTTAACAAGAAAAAGCGTGCGAAAATTCTTTTCGTAAAATAGGAAAAGGATCCTCGTCTCATCCTTTTTTGGGGGATTTTGTGATCGTAGTCTTTCATTGTACATCGTACAGTCAGTTTTCGTTAAGTACTATTTATAATTTATTTTAAATTTTAAAATTTCAAACGATTTCTGACTTCACGATGTACAATGAACGGTCACAATCACTGAGTTCCTCTAAAAAAAATTCCGGCGAGGATCATTTTCCCAATAAATAATAGTTTGTACTAAATAAATTATTATCAAACTTGTTATTTATAAAATTTAAACTTAAAAACTCTTATTTATATAGCACTGTAAAGTAATACAATTGACAAATAATAAAAAATTATAATCATTTGGTATTATGTATTTGTTGAACTTTAAGCACAAACAAAACAGCCAATTCGGTCCACGTTATCACCTACACGGCTACAAGTTGGGACACGTGACCAACAACCAGACCAACGTAGCTGACAAGTTCATAAACTGATGAGAGATGTGCTGATAATACCATCTCGTAGGCTAAGTGTCCAAATATAATTAGTTTAAATTTTTTTTCAAGTGTCTGATCAATTATATATATTGTACTTGTTGTATCTGTGTTCTTTAACACATTCAAAAATCTGTCGATTGATGTATGAGGACGATCTACTTTGACATATATGCCATTTTATTCTATTCAATTTTAACTTTGACTGAGAATTCCAATTTCCACCGGCGACCGCTGACCAAACGAAAGTAATGGGATAGCAAATTTCTGCAATTTTTTCAGTCTTGAACTTGATCCTCTTCTTCTGAAGCCAAAAATGTCAATTAAATCATACAACAAAGACAAACCACAAAGACCTAGACTTTTAACCTTGACTTTTACAGGTTGGAGGTTCAAGAGGATTTGGCAAACCTACTCCCTCAACCCATATCATGAAAAAGCATTTTTACCTATTTAGCAGGATTTATTTTTCCTTCCAATGAATGCAACATCATTACAAGAAAGAAGAAAATGCATTATTTGAAATGTATTTTTCAACATAAACTGCAAAATTAAAAACGAAGACTTTCATTTCAAGAAAATTTCTCATGGCGTACTTTAATTTTTTTTTTTTTTTGAAATGAAGTATTTAAATTGTGTTGGAGAAATATGTTGGCTACAAACTTGTCATTCACGAGATATAAATTCAAGAGCTCTCACTTACAAGTAAAGAGTCATATCACTATATCGTTGTACTTAGTGACATACCATACTTAAAAGTGTAGTATTTTATTTCGTGCATTAATTTTGTATTGATTTATTCAGTCGTACAGCTGGAAGAAAACAAAAATAAGATGAAAGGAAGTGAAAAAATCAGTTTCAAAAACTAATTCCTTTGACAAAGGAAAAGAAAAAACAAAATCCTTGCAATCAATTCAAATTCATTAATGGGTGGATGGACATATGATGGGGGCGGCATGGGTGAAATTATTCTTTGGGAGGGTTGACCCGTCTTTTCCTAGTATTTACGATGAGAGATTTGATTTTAGGACCTCTTATAGTTATAGTATTGAAAAACAGAATGACTTGCATGGTACACGCATACTGTTAAGATGATGTTTTACATCAGTAAAATAAAGACATGTGTAGATTTTTATTCAAATGTATCTTTTTTATTGGCATGAGGCGTTGTGTGATCGTATGCTTGTACTATGTAAGTTTTTCTCATTAAAAATAGAAGTATATCAATACCAAATTAAGTTGCTTATTGTGTAATTCAGCTGAACTCTCTTCTTATTTTAATGTAAAACAAATCATTGTACTCAGAAAAATGAAAAAAAAAAAGAGAAGCATTACAATGTGAATCCGTCATGTGGTTGGATTTGTAGAGCCAGACAATAAGATTTGTACGAGTTGCAGTGGATTAACCATAAAGTAAGGCAGTGTTTGAGTGATTTGAGAAAGTGTGGGGCAAGGGGAGGGAATATTTAAGAGAACTTTAACAAAAAATTTTCATTACTATTTATTTTAACGAAAAATCATATTTTTACATTAAAAAATCAATTCTAATACTATTCACTTTATTCTTAATTTTGTCGTTATCGTTAAAACTCAAAGTTTTCAAACATTTTTCATTAGTTTTCCTAATACTTAAACCCGCGACTTTGTTAGATTCACTTCTCCCTCGTTTCTCTGTCTCATCGTATCTACCACTCCACAATCTAGACTAAAAATTGTGAAACAATAATAGCTTATGTTTAGCTAGTCTCGAAGTTCTAAAAGATGCTAAGCGCTAGTCGGACGGTGGGTTGGGGCCTAGTGCCTAGGCGGTTAGGCAGAGCCTATGTGGATTTAAGAAAATCTATTATATTTTGTGTAAATAAGTGTCTGTTTATATATAATTTCATCATAAACTACAAAATAAGATTACATATATAATATAAATATTAGAACATAATGAAAACACGGGGAACAAGCCTATAATGTGTGTTCATTTAAGTATTTAACAAGTCTCTTACAATTTATTGAAAAAATAAATTTCAAAATAAAAGTTATCTATTTTTTGTCTAAATGAGTTGCAACATAAGCGGGCTAGGCAGGTGCCTCAGAAGGTTTAGGTGCTCTTTTTTAATTTTCATACGCTTAGGCATTAATCGAGACGGTGACCAACCGCCTCCTGCCTAGCGGCTCTAACAAGGATTTTAGAATAGTGGCAAGTATGCAAATTTCTCTCTCCCCTGTAATTCTAGCCAGCGAATGTTTACTATGTTAAGTACCGAGCCATACAGCTAGCTTTATAAAATTGAAATTATGTGAATTTCCCGTTAATATGGCCACATAACCTCCTTTAACAAGATTGTTGGAGATGCTTTAATCACCGATGCTATATATCCAAAACTTCGTAAAATCCCATTAGCTGTGTAGTTTATTATATTTGAGGAGTGTCCGATTAATGAAACTATTATCCAGCAGTGCGCACGTCTGTGTTAGGTGTGCAGAATACAGTGAATACTACCTACTTCCTTAGCATAGAATCAATTGACAAATTAGACATTGACACTAATGATACTTTATTATATGTATTTTTTTTAACAAGTTTATTATATGTATTTTTTTTAACAAGTTTATTATATGTATTTTGGACTTTCTCATCCAGAGAAAGTCAGATACAAAAACACATGGTATAAATAAAATACATAAATAAAATTTAGATGCACATAGTTTATAATTTTTTTTTTGTGTTTTTTATTTTATTTTATTTACATTTTTTTTTAATTTTGTGGAAGTTCGATTTATACCAATGTCCTTTTCTTTTAACAATTGATTATCTAATCTATTAACGCTATCGGCTACTCAGGTCTAGCAAATTTCTTGCACGAACCGTTAGCCAGTCACGAAATAATACAAAAATAACAAGTTCAGAGTCAATTCATTAACGAGTCAGATCATTATCGGATAGCCCGTTAAGAACCTGATAAGACACGAAATGACAAAGCCCATTAATGAATCACGTCGTTATCGGGTCATTTGCTAAGAGCATATTAAGATAATGAATTTGACACGATACGACCCGTTACGATAATGAATATGACACAAAAATAACACAAACACGACAAACGCGATTCGTATGCCAGTTGTACGATCACTCACAACTTTCCTTCACCCTTTTCTATAAGATGTTTTAATCAAAGAAAATAAACTTGTTTTTTCTATCTTTAATTAAGAATTTAAAGAAAGTGCGGTGGGGCAAGGGAAAGGAGTTTAAACCTATGACCTTATGAGTTGAAAAGTGATTTTGAACCTTATGAGTTGAAACATAAAGCCCTAATTAACCAAGACTCCTTTAGATTCACTTTTCCGTCTTTGGTATACCATATCTACCGCTCCACAATCTAGGCAGAGAACTGCGTCACGATTATTGTCACAATCCAATCCCGGTGAGGCAAGATATTGTCCATTTTGGGCCACGCCGGCCCTGAAGGTTTTGTTTCTGGGAACTCACGCGAGAACTTCCCAGGGGTCACCCATCCTGGGAATGCTCTCGCCCAAACTTGCTTAACTTCGGAGTTCTGATGGAACCCGAAGCCAATGAGCTCCCAAAACGAGTCTTGCAATTAGGAGGTGAGTGTGAACATATAAGGCAGAGAGGATCCTCTCCCCTGGGCAATGTGAAATCTAATAATCCACCCCCCTTAAGGGCTCGAGATCCTCGTCGGCACACTTCCGACCAAGGAATGACTCTGATACCAAATTGTCACATCCCAATCCCGGCGAAGCAAGATATTGTCCGCTTTGGGCCACGCCCGCCCTCACGATTTTGTTTCTGGGAGCTCACGCAAGAACTTCTCAAGGGGTCACCCATCCTGAGAATGCTCGCCCGAACTCGCTTAACTTCAGAGTTCTAATGGAACCCGAAGCTAGTGAGCTTCCAAAATGCGTC
>JAOTRO020186042.1:0-10911 GCA_028566515.2 Pyracantha coccinea | reverse complement strand
GAGAGGGAGAGGGAGGAATGGGGATCTCAGCACCATGCCTTCGATAGACAGAGAGAGAAAGAGAGAGACGGAGCGAGTGAAAGAGAAGGAAGGAAATGCCACTAGGTACGTCACCAGGTCACAAGCTGTCAAGCCGCTTCAAGACCCTAAAGAAAAAAACCCCAAATTCAAACCTCTCAATTCGCACACTGAAACTTTCATGGAAAAATACTTGGTCAGTCTCAAGCCCTCGTCTCAAAATCCCAGCAAACCTATCTCACGGTAATCACGAATTGACAACCTTTTTCAATTTCCCTGCTTTAATTCTGTATTCATTTTCAATCGAGGGTTTTTGTTGGTTTAGGTGCAGATGGAGTCGGAACATGATCGAACTGAACGGAAAATTCGAGCCCAAGTACCGCCATTCTGTCTCCGGTTTACTCATGGAATCATATTCGGAGGTGCCCAGTTAGTTAATTTTGATATTCCTGAGTTTATCAGTTAGTTTAGTTAGCTGCATTTTAAGAAATTTCCGCGTTGATTTGTTTACTTTGATGTTTGATGCAGCTTAAGAAATTTCCGCATTTGTACCACGTCAATGGCGGACCGTGTCAAACCCATGTATGTAATGTTACAAACCCGGAAAGCAGAAACCCAATTTGTTATGATTATTAAGATTTAAAATTTTTATTATGTTTGTGATGTTTTCAATTTTGTAGTTGAATTGGATCGACAATGGAGCGTTTCTTTATCGCCAAGCGCCAACCACAAAGTCAGTAATGTCTATTTACTTATGTAATTCATCTGTTGTGAAAAAAGATTACTCATTTTGACATCTTTTCAGGCAAGGAATCTCTGCACTGGATTTTGACCAAAAGGTAAATACATTTTGAGTTGGTTTTCGATTTATTTCATTTTGTGTTTCTGTGTTCATGTGTGTGTGTGCATGTTGGTTTATTTTTCACTTCATTTCTTGTATTTACATTTCGTTTTTTTCTCCTTGATAACTTTATATCTAGGGAATATACCTGGCATCTGTGACAAAATCAGGGTGCTTAACAGTTCATGATTTCGAAACTCTTTATTGCCAGAGTAATGAACCTTTGCACCGTAAGTTCTTTCACTACAAATTTTTCTCTTCTTTCGGCATATATTTGTTTTGGCAGAGTCAAACCTATCCTTATCTGGGCGCTGCTCATAATTTCTGAAGATATGGTGATTCTTATTATATAGTCTGCTGAGTTTGTACAACATTGCACAAAACTAATGGATATGGTTCAAATGCGCAAACCTTTGTATACATGCATTTTTTAGGTTTAACAAATCTCATAGCTTTGTACTTTTTTCCTTAAGCTTATAGTTAATGTTCAATGAAGGATGGAAAATAGTACTTAATTTGTGAAGTTGGAGCGCTTATTATGATTTATTAAGTGTGCTTGCAAATTACTGGTTGGCATTTTTGCTTTAGAAACCCTCTTTTAATTAGCTCTTTTCTTCCTCCTTTCCTGCTAGGCTTGAAGGAAGATGAATCAAAACATGTGGTGCACCTTTCTTTTGATCAACAACTAGACTTTGTTCGGTGGAATCTTGCTAACCAAGATGAGGTTTGAGTTCAATACAACTTTTACAATAGATACTCTTAATGTAATAAGGCTGCTTCATTGTGCATTATAATTTGCAGTCGTGACTCCACAGAACTATATACATAATGGCTATTCTTTTTCCAACTGATAATTTCTCATGTTTATGCATGCATAATTTTCAGCCTATTACTTTTATTTTACACTAATGATCCATGGGGTTATTATTACTGTGTATATGTTTATATTCTTCTTAATTGAAAACAAATGGATTTGTAGTATGTTGTACTGTTAGTTTAGAAACCTTTGTTATGTCGTTGAGTACAGCACATTTAAGGTTGATTTGTTTTAATTGGTTTATCTCTCGTGGGTTTCTAACATCAAGATTTTCCTAATTGGTGTATGTTAGGTTGTTTGCACATCTATAAAAAGGAATGAAGTACTATTATTTGATATTAGTTATATCTCATCTAAACCATCTCAGGTAAGTTTCTCTCCCTCTCTTTTCTTGGTTAAGAGAAAATTTAGAGGAATAAAAGCGCTCAATTGTACTCACAGACATAGTCACAGGCGCAAAGATACGTACCACATGCATGATTTAAACGAGGATAATGTGAATTTTTAGATTTGCAGTTCCAGTCAGGCTATATAAACTTTGATATCTGATAAGCTTCTCTATACGATATGTTTGTGGATGTCTATGTGATAAATACTTATATTTGATATTAATCCTTATTTTTTGATCCAGGTGTTAAGGACAAGACATAGTGTTTCCGTCTTTGGGTCTAATATTCATAAAGGCCTTACTGATATTGCTTCTACTTCACTTGACGACTCCAGGTTGGTGAAATAAAGAGACAACGTTTTTCTTGGGACCATTTTCTGACTTTTGTATTTATTTTTTACTTCTATCAGTTATATTGTGTTTCTAAGACGGCCTTCCTCTTTTTGGTGATTTTAGAATACTGGCTTCTGATACACATGGTGCAATCAATGTATGGGACAGAAGAAAGAGCACATTTCCATGTCTTGAACTCACTACAGATTCCCGTGGAACCCTTAATAGTATCCAATTGAGTGTGGAAAATCAGGTCTGTAACAATTCACAACTTTTTCTTCAATCTTCTACTTTTACATATATATGGGAACTTGAGATATGCACATCTTTTAGGAAAGCATGTAACTATGCTTTTGTTTCTTTGTGTTATGAACCTAGCACATAATAAAAAATTATGTATAATAAGTAGAAATCATCGTGATTATGAATGAGGATTACTCGTTCAAACTTGTATATGTATATACTCTAGATTTCTAGATATGTCAATTATCTTAAGGTGAAAGATCATTTAGGAAGAAATATGTCAGGCAAGGCATTTTCTTAAAACCAGGAACTCAGTCATCATAGTTCAGAGGGTATGGTAATTCCTTTTCAAGTTAATTGTGATGACCCAAAATTGAATTTAATTATTTTTTGCAGTTGCATGAAAAAGAAAACTGGAAGGGTCTAAATGATTAGACGTAGTGTGGTGCACTCTTTAGTCCCTATATGAGTGAATTTTCTCATAGTTTTCGTGCAAATATAACATGAAAGAGATTCATAGAAAGACCCAAACTAACTAGTTATACAATAAGAGAATAATGCTTGGAAGTTTCAATTAAAGATCTTGAATTTAGAAGCATGTTCTCAGTCGATATCCTACGACTTATCCTTTCCATGAGTAAATTTTTCCTCTAAATAATTTTACACATTTTTTTTTTCAGATCGTTTTTGGAGCTGGAAAGAATGGATTTATTTATATATGGGATCTTCGTGGTGGAAGAACATCTTCTACTCTTCAGAGTAATAAAGAAGTAAAACAACAAGAACTGAAAATCATCACCCTGACACAATCCTAGCGGTTATGCAAAATGATAGTACTAATTTTCTGTTTCATTTATTCTGGTTTCTATAGATACGTCATCCACCTCTAACATCATTGAAGTTATCATCAATGTTAGAAAAAATTGGGCCTCTGAAGGTATCAAATATGTTTCTTATTTACAAATACTGTTTTAGGAAAGAGAATTAGTATTGTTCATCCTAATTTTTTATACATGTTATCTTGTAAGTCTTGAGTATTATATATTGCTTCATTGAAGCCAAAAACTAGTGACACATTAATATCAGGAATGTGAACTGTAAGGTCAATCATAGATTCATAGTAGACCTAAGTTATGTAAACGTCATGTTTTGCGTATTTTAATTTAGACAACTAAATGTTCTCATTATTTTTCAGGCACAATCAGACATTGTTTCTAAGGAGATACAATCCATAAATCTCGATCCATCTTGCCCTCATCAGTTGGCATTCCACCTTGATGATGGTTGGTAGGTCTGGGGAGGACTTTTCTTTCCTGTTATTATTGGTGTTGGTTAATTTTGTATGCTAATTTTTGAAGAAAAAACTTGCCTCTGGCTGCAAGTACCTAACAATATGAACCTAGCTGGAATACTGTTCTGAACACGTCGGACGCATGATAATTTCTCTTTCAAGAAAATATTATTTACAAGAGATTTGGTTTACAGTAAAAGGGAAATGTGCCTTAGAAAACAATAGGAATGCGTGCTTGACATGTGACAATTCTTTTAGGGGTAAAGCAACTCTTCAACATATTCAGGACTTGCAGGGCTTGCTGGACTCGCTGTACTTGACAATACAGCCTTTAATAAATTTCCGTTTAGACTATGATATAGTTTTTTTTACCGAAAGCATCATTCTAACGCACTCTCCATTGCTTCTTGCTCATGCCTCGTTTAATGCAGGTCAGGTGTTTTGGATGTTTATAATTTTCAAGTAACACATATTCATTGTCCTCCGCCTGCTTGGTTGTAAGTTTTACTCATTTAATATCATGTGTTAACTTTAAGAACACTATAAATTTGTTTTTAATAGCTCTATTTGTTTAATGATTCCTTTCATTCTGATGGCGTAGAAATGACTCTGGTGTGTCAGCCGATCTGTTATATTTGAGAAAACCTTCATGGCTGCCAATAAATTCGGTAAGGACGTACCGCTACTTGCATACTCCAAGTCATTTCTAAGGTGTTTGATTACAATTGGTGGTACCTGGAGGCTGTAGCAATCCTACAAGATTTTCATTTTCTTGGCCTTACAATTTAATTTTATTGTGTTGACCACTTGTATTGTACAGAAAAGTCTTAAATCTGTCACTTTTATAATGCAGATCTATGTGGTTGGATCATCAACTGACAGTGGGATTTATATTTTGGATTTCTATCCCGATTCAAGCTCTCCTAGCCATGTGGACTACATGTAAGAAACTCTACAACTTACCAGTATGTCAATTAGCCATCAGGTCTACCTGGGCGTAAGACCTAAATTATAAGGTTGGTTAGATAAGAACAGTAATGTGACCATCAGCCTCTGCGGCTGAGGGTTTCTTATCGAATACATAATCTGAAATGATATGAACATTCAGCAGAACTAATTGCACTTTTACTTTAGAAGGATGGTTAAATAAGAGTAGAAATGTGACATTTACTTCACTTGCCTTTTCCCCTTCTCCTATAATTGTCTCATTTTCGGTTTGGCCCTTGTGGGAACGTTTTTTATTTTGCATTTTGGTTAACCATATGTTTCTTAATCTTGTAGAGACGATGCACAAAATCTTTCTGGGGTAAAGAATCAAGACAAGAAAAACAGGTTTCTTCCATTGTCAGAAAGAGTTACGGCATGTGCAGTTCATCCTCTCAACAGTACCATCATCGCTGGAACAAGGGTATGTATTCTTGAAAGCCTACTTTGTGATTCAGTTTTTCAAATCTTATAGATTCTTTAAAATCCTACGACATGGTTTCTACTTTCTACTCCAATTATACACACGTACGTGAAGGAAAATGGTTCGCAATGTTGGAACGTGTCTAAACATTTGACCCAACCAGTGCTTTCAATCTATTACTTTGCAGTGTTTCCTTTATGAATTATTTTACCATGAATCTCATATCGTACACCTTTATACAGTATCACTGATGAGTTTTCATTGTTAACACATGAGGCCTGATACTTCATGGATGATTGGTTTCAGAATTCATCTTTGCTCGTCATTTCGCAAAATCACAAGTCATGTTAAAGTGGCCAACTGATGCTGTGGTGACTTGTATATCTCTACCAGTGTAAGAAGAAATGTCCAGTGGTCAAGAAACAACTGCAAAACGCTTAACCCCGAGGCTCTTATGATTTGTGCAGTTCATAATTTGTCAGCTCATCTGCTCATGTGCAGTTCATAATTTGTCAGCTCATCTGCTCATGTGTTATAAATATCCAGGCGACCAGAGGAAGAGTATTTTCTTTTGTAGATTTTATAGATTGGAGGATTGTTGTAGATCATAATGAATAGTTTGTTTTGAGAAGATTTCAGAGATCGTGAGATTGTACGTTATGACCCAAAATAACATATACATTATTATGGATGAATATTTTTGTCTATGGAGATCACAGTTGGTACTCGAATCAATACGACAGTTCTCATTAATAAAGCAATTTTGCACTGCAAGATCAAAACTGAAATTGCAGCTTGAATCGCAAGAAAAGATTGCACCAAATCTGGTGTTTACGGACTAAATTTCAACAGACATTAAAATGGCTATATATTGTTGTAGCAGCAACAATGACAAATCTGAAAACTGATGATATACAGGACCAAAGGTAAACGCTGAAAGACACTTTGGTATTGTAGAACAATACACGGTTATGAAAATCATCATCTACATAAGGTAAACAGGACTCAGAAGCAACACTTCATGAAGATGGCTGAAAACTTTTGGCTGGAACGGAAAGAGCAACAGCACCATAATCTGGCCTTGAGAATTTCCTGTAAACCGCTTGAAGTTTACTTTCCGCTGCATTCAAGTGAAGGCCAACCAAGAGCTTGGCACAGTCCCTGTTGCATTACAAAGAACACACCCAAATTAGTTTAGTAAATATACACAACTGTTTCGCAAATCACAGGTACACCACACAGATTCCAAATGAAATTTACCTCAACTGGTCTTCAGAATAGCCAGTGTGGTGCTTCAAAGTTTCAGTCCAGAAAGGATTCTTATTGAGAGTATAACGGGCAGCATAGACGGCGGCAGCAGATATCATGGATGGGGAGTACAGAATGATAGTCGGATAATGCAGGATTCCGAGCTCAGCTAGAAAGAAAACCATGTTCTTCGTCTGCATTAGATCAGCAAGTAAATTAGTATTTTTCGGTTCAACAGAGTTTTAATGTTTCTGTTTTACTGAAAACCACAGAAAAGTAACTACCTCCTCATCAGGCGAAACAGAAGCTTTGATGTACCGAGACAGGAAGACATAAGGGGTGGGAACTGTCAAATACCACTCCAGCTTCCCCAGGATTTCTTTCTCCATGCGTAGTATCTGATCGCTGGTGTATGCGTAGTCTGACAAGCAAACAAAGTCATTGACCTGCATATCGAAAACCCCATTTCAGATCAAATTACAACTCTCAAAATATGATGTCACTAAAACAACTCAAGGAACACTACCTGTGGAGCCCATATTTCCTCATATTTGGATGCTATGACCATAGAACTAATACCAATTAGCTGAAGTTCCCTCCTAGAAATAATCTTCTTCGAAAGGTAGCGATCAATTATGTTCACAGTCAGGTAGAAGGTTTCAGGCATCAGTTCAAATTTCCTGTGAACATCTATCAACCAGTCTAAGAGGATTGATCTCATCTTTGTATTTATGTCTGGCTGAGAATCCATGTAGTCATGAACACGGCTATCATCCTGCATTCCAAAATTTCATTTGGTAAAAGATACGAGATAAGGAGAAGGGGAAATTGAAGACAAGAGGAAGAGAATACAACATACTTCAGTGAGCTTGTAGAACTTGTATAAATCATCAATGTATTCCACCACAGCTAATTCATCGTTGACATCAGCTGAATCGATTTCAACAATCTTTTCTTCTGGCTTGATGTTCACTCCAAGAGCCATAGCCTGCAGCAAACAAAAATTTCAAATACTCCAACAAAGAATAGTTAAAAACTCAACACATGTTATGCCAAAAGAAAACCAAAACTCACCTTGCTTCGAGCAGTGAGGATCGAAGTCAGAGTCTTGACTTCCTTCCGCCCTTCTTCTGGCTTGCATCGATTCACAGGCTTCTTCTTTTCTTCTCCTTCATCAGAACTAATAACAACCACAGCATCAGATTTTGGCTTGTCAATTTCCTTCCTGGGAACTACCTTCTTGGCAGGAACACGCTTTCGATTGAGAGCTAGCTTATCATCAAGTACCGGCAGCACCACAGGGTTCTATAATTTAAAGAATCCAGTTCCATGAGCACAATTAACTCCAAGTTTCAAAAACCAAAATCCATAAGAACAAAAATAATGAGGTAAAAAGCTGTGGTAAATTATTATTACCACATTGTTAACTCCTTTTTCTTGTCCCTTTGCTATCAGTTGTGCATGAAAACTCCTGCAAGTCAAGAATTTGTTAGTCAATTGCTTGTGTGTTTGCGGAAGAGAGAGAGAGAGAGAGAGAAAGAGAGAGACAGAGAGTGAGAGGAGAAAGAGAGTAGAGACCTAGTGATGGGGCGATTGCCAATGTCCTGAAGAACTCGCCTGTCCCTTCTGATTGCATCACCACCTTCAGGAAAAACAACGCGAAATACATCAATATCGAAGAAACCAGCCATTAAAATATGAAGATTTCCAGAACAGAAAAAGAAAATCTGAATCGCTACGATACAACAAGAAAGAACACGAAATAAGCTTCCAGAATAAAAGCCCCAATTAATTAATCAACAGTAAACCAACTACCCAGAAGAAACCCATCAAATCCAACACTCCGAATTAAAAAAATATGAACAAGAAAAGAAACGGGCAGATCAAAATAAACAAGAAAATTGATAAACCCCAGAAAAATTGCATCAAAAGAACGCAGAAATTTAAATGGAGAATTTTACAAAACCCAGATGGAATCACATCAAAAGAACCCAGATTTTTAAATTTAAAAGATTCGAATATTCAATTCAGAAATCGGAAATGGGATCGGCGTATACCTTTGGGTTGCTGTGGAACAACCGCTGGTTTGACTTCCTCCATTGATGGCTGAGATCTCCTTATCGCCCTCTAGAGTTTCCGGATTTAGTGACTTTTCAAGGGAAAATCGCCTTCTTTCTCTCGCTTTCTTTGCTTCGCTCTGCGCTTTGCGTTTCTTGTCTCAGGAGCCTAAAGGCAAAGCAAACGGTACTATTTGAAGCTCGCGAACCGACGTTCGGCCACAACGGTCAAATTTTTTTATTTGAATCTCTATCGTTGGATTTTGGTGCACGGCTGCGACTCATTTTTGAGATTGGTTTAAAATCGTGGCTTAATTGGTAATTCAGTCATATTTGGCATTTGTCAATGCAC
This sequence comes from Pyracantha coccinea, assembly GCA_028566515.2. Taxonomy (NCBI): domain Eukaryota; kingdom Viridiplantae; phylum Streptophyta; class Magnoliopsida; order Rosales; family Rosaceae; genus Pyracantha; species Pyracantha coccinea. The sequence goes on along the minus strand of JAOTRO020186042.1, from coordinate 1,915 downwards.
ACATACGAACTTGGGCTGTTTTTACCATATAAGCCAAAATATGGAAAATTTATTTTATTGGTTTTTAATGAATTAATTGAATTTTATCTTATGACATGGACAAGTAATTAAGGGGATGTTAAAGAGATTACCTACCTAAATCATATTTCGTGACAGTAGAATGTGGAGGTTGAGGGCGAGTCTTAGCGTAATGGAAATGTTGCTCATTTATTATAGTTTTGTCATCAGTTGCACCATTTTTTTTCAAAAAATAAAATAAAATAAAATGGATACGACTGCGTACGATAGACGTTTCCTCCCGATTCTTGCAAAGCGAAGAGTCTTATTAACTTTGGATCGTCATTTTTAAGATATAAAGGTTGATTGTTAAATTATAAAATATAAAATAATTTAAAAATAAAATCCAACAATCAATCTTCTCATTATATAGTCTATGAAATACGGGAAAGAGGGACATCGAATGTACAAAATATGGTCTACCATGTAATGTTTACAAAAATAGTGACATCGAATATTGAAAGTAACAATTTTGGGCAAACCAACTTTCCCATATTGGTCAAGATATGGGCCTTGAGTTTCGTTTGTTTTGGACCTCTCCCCAATGCACCTCCTCCGACCAACTCCAACCTGGCTGAAGCCCAACAATTTTAGGCCCTTACCTTTTGACTTTGGGCTTCCAATGGTGACCGAAAGATTGGCCCAGCAAAAGAAAAAAAACATGAAAAAGATTTAGGCCCGGCCGAATGGTGGCGCTCATGCATGCGATTAGGATGACAACGTTTTTGTTCATTACACTCAAAAGAGTAGCCGTGTTCATCATTATATAAATTTAAATTTCAACATTCACGTAGTTGATAAGCATAAATTTTTAAATTCATCAAACGATGATGAATAGAATAGTAAAAAAAATTACACCGAATGAGATACACAAAAAAAAACAAATGCGTAAGCATTTTAGATTTTAGATTGAGTGAGCTTAGATTTCTCCATAACAAATTGGCAACATTCCATTGTTAATATTCACCATAAGATTGTATCTTGAAAGCACTTATGTCATATGAAGGACTTTTAAGACTAGATGGGAGAAGAAATCATAATTAAAACAACAAATCCAATTAGCCATTAGATTTCAAACATATTAGACCACCAAAATGAGGGAGGCAAACGACTTGTCATCTAAACACGAACCAAATCTATGAGATCTGGAAATTCCAAGACAAAAGATCCATCTACAGCTAACTACACGTCGTTTAAACGCCAAAGCCTATAAAATCCCTAAATTGCCCTCCGAATCTCATCAGGCCCTCTCGCCCCTAATCCTCCTAGCGAGCTGGATGTCCTTGGGCATAATGGTAACTCTCTTGGCATGGATCGCGCAGAGGTTGGTGTCCTCGAACAGTCCCACCAAGTACGCCTCCGCCGCCTCCTGGAGCGCCGCCACGGCGCTGCTCTGGAACCTCAGATCGGTCTTGAAGTCCTGGGCGATCTCCCTCACCAGCCTTTGGAATGGCAGCTTGCGGATCAGGAGCTCGGTGCTCTTCTGGTACTTCCTGATCTCTCTCAGCGCCACGGTTCCCGGCCTGAAGCGGTGAGGCTTCTTCACTCCTCCGGTCGCCGGAGCAGACTTCCGGGCAGCCTTGGTGGCCAGCTGCTTCCTTGGGGCCTTGCCTCCGGTCGATTTCCGAGCGGTTTGCTTGGTGCGTGCCATCGAGAAAATTGAGGGGGATGGTTCTAAGCGTTCTGGGATCTGTTTGTTTCTCTGGAAAATTGGGGAATTAGAAATTGGAAAGTGATGGGAATTTGGGTTGGATTTTGGTGGGTATGTATAGTGGGGGTGTGGGTGGAGGGGAATGAAAATTTTGAGCGTGTTTTGAAATGGTGTGGAGGGAGATTTTGGAGCGTTGATAAGGTTTTA
>JAOTRO020186031.1:0-10912 GCA_028566515.2 Pyracantha coccinea | reverse complement strand
GCCTAGTATTTTCGGTCAAGAAAATGATGGATTGTGATATTTCAAATGCTTATTTGAACTCAGGTGAACTACTTGCACAACCATGGACTTGCCCACACGGAATTGAGACTGGAGAATGTGCACATAAGTCCAGTGGATAGACACATTAAAGTGAGCTCAAGATGTTTTATAGATACTGACATGAGTTATGTGAACTATAATATGGAATCTAATAAGAACACTTCCCTCCTATTTATGAATCTTTTTTTATGTGTAATGAATTTCTCTCCTATCAGGTAGGAATATTAGGTGGTGCTGCTGACTTTTATGACGATCGCCCGGATGGAACTATGGATAATAACTTGGATAGGTGACAAATGATGATTACATTGGACATGAGGTACAATTTGGAAATGACAGAGAGACATTTGTAAGAAGTTTCACATTGATTTCTCTGCTAGATCTACATGTTGATTTCTCTGCTGGACCAATGCACCTCCCGCATTATCACCATCTACTGCTCCAACCGTGAGTGCTCCATTAATTGGGGAGCCTACACCCCTCACTGAGGCTACTGCTACGGCGTCCCAGGTGCCCTTATCATCGACGTCATTAGTGTTAGTTCAGTCGCTCAGTGCACGGAGGCCTCATCAGCGTTGCCGTGATTCGGAGCCTTCTGTTCACAATTCCTCGTCATCCAGAGTCGAGGATGGGGGCCCTCTGGCTGGTAGTTTTTTTTTCTAATTCTCACTGCGTTGTATTTTTTTTATCGTGAAAATTTGCTGGATTATGAAAATGTGTTGCGGGTTGTGAATTACTGTTATTTTACTTTTTTAAGTTCTTTGGGAAATGATATACTATTAGGGGAGGTTTTGCAGAATTTTCTATAGAAATTTAAGCTTAGGGTTTTCACCATTTAAGTTTTTTTGGGTAGCTAAAAAAAACACCAGGGATCATAATCGAATGCTGAAGGCGAAACAGATGGTACGTCTGTCCGCCTCTTTGATCAAGATTGCATATGACTCGCGACATCGTGGAGCGGCTACCTCACAGCAACATAGTATTGTCGCTACTAATTGTGGTTTTGTTATTAAAAAATTTTATCCTATGCAGTGGGAATCTTGGGCACAAATTCCCGATGAGACAAAGATACTGGTGCGAGACCAGTTGTCGGTTAGTATATTAATTTTTACCCTTTTATCATTTTTTTTCAATTATGTTTACAAATATTATAAACCAAAGTATATTATCTTAATATTATTAAATTTCTTACTATTATTTTGTTGTTTTTCATATTTGTAGGTCAATTTTGATTTTAAGGACATATCCCCTGAGGTCATCACCTACTTAGATGAGACCTTCGCAAATCGGTACAAAAATTGGAAGAGCGATCTTCATGTGCATTTTAAGAAATGAGGTGATCCGGAGACTGCTCGCCTAGAGGGTTGCCCATCCGAGTTGGAGGACCGGCCGGAGGGTTGGGAGTGGCTCTGCAACCATTTTACAGACCCAAAATTTGTGGTATGTACATAATATTTTAATAATAATTGTTTTAGTTATTTTTTAAGCATTTTAAAATAATTGCTTTCAAATAGTCGCACTAACATCTATATTATGTGTTTCACAGAAGAAATCTATTGCTGGCAAGATTGCTCGGGAGTTAAAGACACTTCTCCACCATTCCGGTTCAAAGCCCTTTTCCTATAGGCTTGAGGCACAATGTGAGGTAAAAGTATATTGCTTTTGAAATTTTATACAATTTATTCTTTTATTATTGATTAATAAAATTTTCTTAATGTTTTTTTTTTCTTCAGGAGGGTTCTAAGTTCCCAAAGATCGACCTGTTCAAGGACGTTTACGTTCAACCTGGCGATGAGACCACTGAGTAGCTTCATGTAAGTATATGTAATTGTTATTATTTTTATATTTATGAATCGTTCAAATATTATTTATATTTTGTTATTAAACATTATATGTTTTTTCTTTATTATTACAGGCTGCTATGGTGGAAAAGGGCGATGTTGTTCTCCAAGAAGCAACATCGCAGCTTCCCATGGAGACCCCTATCGAGGACGTCACTGTACATGAGGATGTAGGTTTTGAGATCATGACTAAGGTCCTGAATAAGAAGTTTGGTTGTCGTCATGGAAAAGTTGTTTGGGGCATGGGGAAGGCACGTGTTCGTGAAACGGGTGCCTCCTCTTCCAGATCGACCACAGGAGATGTCAATACTCTGAAATAGGAAGTGACAACCCTAAAAGGTCATCTTGCAGCCCAGGACGAGCAGATAAAGGCCCAGAGCGAGCAGCTGAGGGCCGAGAACTAGCAGATGAGGGCCAATAATGACCAGATGAAGGCCCAGATTAGGACCCAGGGCGACAAGATGAGTATGATTCTATAGGCCTTAGCGATGTCCAATCTTCAAATCCAGCTGCCAACACCTGATCTGGCTCCACCTTCGACCTCCCAGCCACTTCGTCCAGCTAATACCTAGTAGTTTAATGCGTCGTGCAAAGTGGGTTTGCATGAGGTAGCATACGTCGCGCAAACACACTCTGCGTGACCTATGCAATCCTGCGTCACGCAAAGACACTTTGCGCGATGCATACTACGTCACACAAACCAACTTTGCACGACGTATACTATGCCACGCAAACCAACTTTACGCGACGTAAATGATTTCTTCGTCGCACAAACCCTGCTTTCACAGGCTTGGCGCGTGACCAAGGTTCGTCGGGAAATTTTTTGCGCAACGTTTTTTTGAATTTGCACAACGAAGGACCTACGTCACGCAAAGTGTTTTTGGTACTAGTGAAAGCTCGTGTGAGTGACAAATAATAACATGCGATAGTCTCTAACTGAAATGGTCTTAGCTCCTAATTAATAACATGGGTTAATCTCAGTTTACTATCCTGAAGTTTCTTGGTTTTCAACATTTCATACATCAATTTTTTTTGTCCCAGTCTAGTACCTAAAGTCATAATTATGGGACACTTTCATACATTCGTTAAGTTTTTCGTCGGAACCTCCATTAATTGATGCTTTGGCGCCCACATGGACAATAATTGAACGCCAAGTGTCAGTATGGGCCCATGTGGATATTAAAAAATTAAAATTATTAAATATTACAAAATTGAAAACCTAAAATCTAAAAAAAGAACCCAACATCGTGCTCAACTCCCCCATTTTTCCAAACCCCAAAACCAGAAGCACCGTCTTTTGCTTCTCCAAATCTCATATTTCTAGAACCCCAAAACCCATGAAAAAAGTTCAACCAAGGAGTAGCCGGAGTCGAAGATGACGGTGGTGCAGAAGAAGAGGAAAAGATTGGGGAAGGCAAAATAATTTTTTTTAACAATATATACCTCAGTCTATGATGAAGGAAGTTGCTTCTATGTCCAGCTCGTACATATCTATCTGGTTGTAATTGGAGTAGGCGTCCATAAAGCTTAACAATTTATGCCCCACCGTGGAATCTATCAGTAAGTCGATCTGAGAGAGTACGGATCCTTGGGGCATGCCTTGTTCAAGTCGGTGAAGTTTATGCAAACTCTCCGTTTCCCGTTTTCTTCTGTACAAGTACCACATTTGCCAACCAATAGGGGTGGTGGACTTCAACGAAGAGGTTAGCGTCATTGAGTTTGTCAATCTCTGACTTAATGATGTGCCATGATTCCATTTTTGCTGGATAACCCGCTTGGCAGTGGGATTCAAATGGAGTCGATGACAAATGATGAAAGCGTCGATCCTCAACATATCTTCCGCAGACCATGCAAACACATCTTTGTTGGCTTGTAAGAAAGCAGTGAATGGTTCTTTCTCGCGGTCAGATATCTTAGATTCTATCCTAGCTCCATGCTCTAGTTTTTCAGGATCGAGACTGATATAGACAACATCCTCATTGGCTTTGAATTCCGAAGCGCTGTCGTCTTGGGGGTTAAGGTCCAAGTTAAACTCTTTGTAGTTTGCTTGTTGACCCCCAGATTATGATTGCTATGTTGTTTTGTTCATGGCAGTGCTAGAGCTCTGTTCCTACTTCTGGATAGCATTCATACTTTTTACCTCGCAGCAACACGCCCCCCACACTATGTCTCCCCTGATTTCTTTGACTCTGCTGGGCACTGGATAACAAAGAAAATGGTGTTAGGACGAGGGGATTGTCTTCATCTTGTGGAGCTAGTTTCTTTTAACTATGGAATTGTCAGAAGTTGGGCAATCCATAACGTGGAAAAACACCAAGTAGGTATACGACTCCACCTAAACCGCGACTTTTACTATCCCAAGAAACCAGGCAGGTGTTTCGTTGAAGGTGTAAAATGTGGTCATACTTTTATTACTGTTGTCCAGGATCCTTCTGCGTCATTGAAAAGGATGTTAACCCTGGATCCATTGTTCTTTAAGATGTGGTTGGCCAGAACGTTGGATTTTTTTAACCTTGATGACGAGGGCATCATTATAAGGGAGTGGACGTCCTCTAAGTCTCGGCTAAGCCTCGGTTCAAGAACAATATATGTGGGATCTTTGGCTGGGTCCTGGCCTTTTCAGGAATCCCTGAGCCTTCTTGGGCTTTTTACATGAACTTTTAGAAGTGCGGCGTTGGTGCTTCACTCGTAAGTTCAGATCAGCGGTTCTTGTTGGGGTCTGAACAGGCATTACTTCCACCGCAGGTTCTCCAAAACTGGAGATGACTTTCTCCAAGGCTTTCATGAGTCTTTCGAGGTCAACAAGTCTCACATGCTCTCTGTTTCATAAGTTCTTTTAGAGCTTATCGATGGCCTCGTAAATTTGTAGTGTTAACCAGAAGTGAACCCTAGAATGGTGTTTATATCAGTCGAGGAGATGGCCTTTTAGAATATTAGAATCCTTACTAGACCAAGAGAATCCATAAGGATATCTAGGAAGAAGATATTGTGTCCTTTTAGGAGTGTGATTACTTGCAGTTGCATGTCAATCTTAGATTGTAAGGACTCCCAAATTATAGGAAACATGTTGATTCCTTGCTGGATTAGGTTCCCGAATCTTGCGGAACAAGCATGGTTTATCTCAGTGAAGTCGATAGACTTCGTCCACTGATTCTGAAACATGATGATGGTGGCTTTGTCGATCTGTTTAGTCAGCTCCGCAATTGAGGTTGTTGAGTCCATGATTGGACTTCTAATGTAAAAGTATTCTGATCCGCCTGACTCCAGCCCTAAAAAAGCATGGTCCCACTGGATGGTTTTAAGAAAGTGAAGTGATTGTAGTTGAGACGAGTGTGGGAGAAAAGTTGCAGTTTTTTTTTCCCTTTTAAATTCGGTTCTATTTTGTTTATAATAAGAGATGTTGAGAGGAGAGACGTGGAGTTTGATTTTATGTTTTAATCTTTAATTGTTTACTTTTTTTTTTGTGGTTTGGTATATTTATGCATGATTTAATTATATAATTATTTTTGTCAGTTATGGGTAAAAGATTAGAATCGCCTTTTTTCATATTTTTCATATCAATATTTCCACCAATACATTTTAAATCCTAGATCTAATGTAACTAGATAAAAGTCACACACTGTGTGTGTATAAATATTTGATAAAAAAAATTGGAAAAAAAAGGGAAAAGTAGGAAGTGTGTGAGAGAAAGTGGAGGAGTAAAAACTATGGTTACATGTGGATGAGGGAAGGAAAAAAAAATCAGAAAAATTTGTTTGTGCGAAATTACTTTAATTCCTATATTTTTTTCAGTTATGATCATTCACAAAGAGCCCTTGTTACTTCTGTCCTGCTCATGATCAATCACAAACGTACAGGCCTTATTAATTAGTGAAAACGAGTCTAATTAGAGTATTATCCATCGTGCAATTCGTCTTTTAAAGAGGAATGAATCCATGTACTCATTTGGGGAAGAAATCCAACTACTTTGACACTTAAATTGGGTCTCTCGCAAAAGTCGATGCCTTTTCTGGCGACTATCGTTTTCCCGCAATCATATTGCACCTGGGGCGCGCACTTTCATGAAGATAGGAACTGAATAAGTGACAGCATAACCCTACTTTCTCCAATCCCTAACCAATCAGCCTACGGAATTCAGCCACGTCAGCTTCCCACTAGGGCATAAGTACCTTCACCTGGCAGTTTATCCCAGAAGTACAGCCTCACGACCTGAGCCTCTTTGAAAGCCCCGAGACAGATCTACAGAGCTTCACTCACCATTGTCATCTCCAAGTATTGCACAGCCTTTGCTTTAATCCCTAATCAATTCTTGCTACAGCTGAAAATGGCCGGAAGAGAAATGACCAGCCACGGTCATATTTCTAGCTCCGGGGCTAACAACAATCTCAGAACCATGAATTATTCTGAGAATTTCGGAGAAGAGTCCCCAATTCCAAAGCTCCAACCCGTTGAGAAGTAAGTTCTGTGAAATAAGCTAGAGATGTAATTAATTAAGCTCAAATATATAGACATGCATTCCTTATCTTTCTCTTGTTGATCACTTTTCTAGGTTTTTTTTATGTTTTACTTTGTTGTTATCATCATCACGATTCTAATCGCATTAGGGTTTGTTTTTCTTCAGATCCGTGAAAGAAGTGTGTGCAGGGTCAAGTAGTAAGATTACAAAAACGGTTGAGGCGTACTGCGAATCAGGATTAGAGCTCTGGGTTGATTTAAAGGTAATTAAGTAAGATTAGACTAGTTGACTTGTAGCAGCGTGGTCATCCTTTTGCACCCAAGTTTGAATCTCTTCCTTGTAGATTAGAGTATTTTAATTAGAATGTCTTGCAAAAAATCGTAAAATTTACTATATTTTTTTTCATTTTGATTAGGATTGTCGGATACGAAGCACTTGAGTCTCATAAAGTTAACCTTCTATCTATCATCATTTCGATCTGCTTCGATATTTTGTCCAGTTAACCTACAGCAAAATCTTTTTAATTTTGTGTCATGTTAACCTAGCTCAATCTTTTTTCATTTGTGTTATCAAATTTTGTCATATTCAGTCGTCATACCTTTGGTTAATTTTCAGACAGATAGTCCACAACTTCATTTAGATCATATGGACCTACCTCAACTCACTGTGCCGGCACCCCCTCAAGGCTCATCCCCACAAGCTGATCACCTCTCAAATTTTGGCTCACAAATGCTTCTTGCAAGCAACAGTATCCAAAGAGCCAGTGACCTACTCGTTTCAGTCTCACTAGGTGCTGAAATGAACAGAATCAAAACCACTGAGCTAGCTTCTCAGGCAATGGAAGAGCTGAAAAAACTGGCTTTGGCTAGAGAGCCTCTTTGGCAAGTTGACATAGAAAACAACACTGAAATACTGAGTGAGATCGAGTATACAAGGGAATTTGGGGATATCAGCACCACATTGATGGAGATAGTGAGAATGGTTGAGGTAAGAGAGTCTCAATCTCTGTCAAACGTGGACCTTAACAATTCTGAATATTCAGTAGGAAGTAATGAACATAGGCCAAGGGAACTTGGAGGACCAAAGCGTGCTAGTTTTGAAGCTTCACGAGAAATTGGTTTTGTCCAAATGAATCCCGCAAGCATTATTGAACTGCTAATGGATTTGGTAGGTTCTCATTTGAGAATTAACTTAATTTAATTTTTTTAAAGCAAGTTTGAACAAAGAATCCTAAAATGCTAATAATTGCTTAAATTTTGTTTGATAATTAGGGGCAGTGGTCACAAGCATTTTCTACTATCGTCTCTAGGGCATCGATCATGGGAGTGTTGTCATCCACTGGAGTGCAAGGAAACTATGATGGAACTCTTCAAGTGGTAATATGAATGCCCTATTTATAGACACAATCGTGCATGTGTGATGACTGTATATGGTCTATTGATTGGTGTGAGATTCACGTACTGTGAGCCCCACACTAGTTAACCGCTAACGCTAACACTCCTCTTATGTTTATTAAACCGTAAAACTAACGATCTCAAGTTATTAATTGTTGTTTCCAGATGACAGCTGAATTTCAGGCCCCTGCACCTCTAATCCCAACTAGAGAAAGTTATTTTGCAAGGTATTGCAAAAATCTGGGCGACGGCATGTGGGGAGTTGTAGATGTTTCCTTGGAAAAATTGTTTCAACTTCCATCAAGAAACTTTCGAAGACAACCGTCTGGTTGTTTGATTCAAGAGATGCCAAATGGATGGTCTCAGGTGACCTTACACACACACATATTAAGTAAAAATTTCAATTTACTTAGCATGGTTGAGAAAAGCTTAATTAATTAATTAATCTACAAAATTGCTTCCTTTTGATATGCTAGGTTATATGGGTAGAACATGTGGAGGTAGATAATACACTTGTTCATAATCTTTTTAAGCCGTTGGTCAGTTCTGGTTTTGCATTTTCCGCAAAGCGTTGGGTTGCCACTTTGATTGGACAAGGTCAATGGCTGGAAACTTTAACGGCTACAAGAACTACTCTTGCAGCTGATGGAGGTAAGTAATTCTACTAAACAATTTTTTTCTGCAGCTTGGAGTTAAATAATTCTACTCTTGCAGCTGATGTTTCATCACAAGGAAGAAGAAGCGTATTGAAGCTTTCGGAGAGGATGGTAAGAAGTTTTTACATTGATAATATCAGCGGTTCTGCTGAGAACAAATGGATGCCACTGCCATTGGGCTGGTCAATCTCTGGTGCTAAAAATGTAAGGATTTCAATGAAGAGTAGCACAGATGACCCTGGAAAGCCTCCAGGTAGCACAGTAGTGTTTACTACTTCCATAAACCTTCCATTCCCTCGCAAACAAGTATTCAGTTTCCTTCGCGACGAGAAATGTCGAAATGAGGTATGCACTACTTAATTTGAATGCAGTGATGTCTTTGTAAAAATAAGCATACAAAATTTACCTTAATTTATTTTAAGTTTTGAGCCATTCATATATTAAAATTGTTGAGAATGAGTCCCACATTGATGGGAGGAGGATCTTGCATGAGCTTATAAGAGATTGGACTACTCCCTATATTGCTAATTGGGTTTATGATGGAACCCCTCAACTTTTTTCATGGTATCAAAGCAAGTTGTCCCACGTGTGAAGCCAAATAGCCACACGCGCTCCACGTCATCCCGTTGTGTTATCCATGTGTTAGGCTTGAAAATTCGCCACACGTGAGGGGGCGTGTTGAGAATGAGTCCCACATTGATGAGAGGATGGACTTTGCATGGGCTTATAAGAAGCTGGGTTACTCCCAATATTTCTAATTTGTTTTATGGTGGAATCTTAACTTTCGTAAAAAATGACCAAACGAAAGAATTAAATATGAAGTTCATCGTTAGATCTTGTACGTACTGAAAACTATGGATTTGAAAAATGAAAAAAATTATTGTTTGTGATGGTAGCTCTGTGAGACATGCCAACGTAGTGTTACGATGAATCACTTTTAAGAAGCTTTGTACATGAAAGTTTCTGTTCATCTTGTAGTAAGTACATATTTATATAACACACTTGCATGCTTTATTTAAAAAGCTGTTACTAGCACTTCAAAAAGTTTTCATGCATTTCTTCTTAATTATGAATATATACACAGAGATAAGTATATGATGACTATTTTGAAGTGTTTATAACATTTTTCTTTAATTATTTATTAATTTCTAATCTTGCATCCGTAAACATAGCGAACACAAACCTTAAACCCTAAAGCTTATACGTAAGAAGTAGCATTCTTGTTTTAATTATTTAGAATCCTTAATTTCATGTGTAAACATCTATTCCAAAGAGCTCGTGTTGATTTCCATTTACTGTGTGTATATAATACAGTGGGATATGCTTGCATCCAACCATGGCTTCGATGAATATGCATATTTTGCTAATGGCAAAACTCCAGGAAATCGTGTTTCCATATTGCGAGCCTTTAAGTCCAATGTGAGTTGCAATATATATGTACCCCTAACTTTTATTTTGTTTGCCCCTTTATAAGTTAAAAATGTTTTAAGCTTGACTTTAACTTGTGTTAACACAAAATTTTGATTTAATTTGGAGGAATAAAGGAGGTTGAAATATTCTACTTGCAAGCAAGTTATACTGACGCAACAGGCTCATACGTTGTTTATGCACCAATCGATATGTATGCCATGACAGAGCTCATAAATGGTGGAAACCCAGATAATTTGGCTATTTTGGCTTCAGGGTTTTCTATCCTTCCTGATAAGCCAATGCACCGGGACGATACTGGCGGAAGTCTCTTGACAATTGCCTTCCACGTTGCTGCTGGAACTTCAACTCAAGAACATGTGTCTGCTCATCAACATGCCAATCTCATGTACTGTGTTCTTGCATCAACTGTTGTTTCAGTTGAGGAGGGATTACAATCTACCTAATTGCCAAATCTTAAATCGGTGAATTATTCAAGTTCTGTAGGTTTAAATTTACTAACAGTATTTTAAGTTGAGGTGCTAGAAATTCGAAGAAACTTCAATTGCTTCGCCCATTGGTGGAACTGATATTTAATTTTTCTACTTTTATGATTTAGGATTAATTTTCTTCAACTCTATGCTTTATATTCCTTTTTGTTCTATGTTACAACATATGTAAACTTTATTGTTTATCTCAAAGTGAGTAGCTAAAAAAATAATGGGAAAAAAGCCACATAATAAGAAAAGGAAATTATTTCTGCACTTTTTTTCCCTCCTTCTGTATACTTTTGTTTATTTTTGTTCCTTAATTCTCTTTTGCATTATTAAGTTAATCAGCCAAACAGAAATAAGAGTGAGGACAGAGAAAAAGAATGTAACCCACTTCCCATTAAAAAAAATAAAAAATAAAAAAATAAATAAAAACGGGAAGGAGCAAGACTATACAATATGTATAAGGTATATTGTTAATTGCACTAGAGATTACATTTGTTATATCTCTCCATAGAGATTACAATATGAATCAACCAACTATATGTTGTCAAGTGCAGACTCACACATGCGCATGCAGAAAAAGAGAGGAGGAGGAGGAGGAGGA
>JAOTRO020186022.1:0-10916 GCA_028566515.2 Pyracantha coccinea | reverse complement strand
ACTGGAGGCCAGAAAAATGGTGATGGGAAACATGTCAAGGCATTCTATGCTTGCTGTGGAGGATACAAAAAAGAAAGGGGAGCAACTTAGTATAGAGCTTAGGTCACTATTGGTTGCTGGGACAGCTCTATCTGTTGCTAGGAAGCGGTTGGAGGTAAAATTGATTATGATTATTATGTACCAAACTGTTGTTGGGCGCAAGAGAGTTTGTATACTTATGAATTATAAACTTGAGAGGTCTTAGCAGCCGTAAAATGATTTTGGTTGAGGTTATGTACTTGTAAATATATCTAATTGAGAGGTCTTAGCTAGTTTTGCTAGATGGTGGATTTCTTATCCACTATTTTGTAATTCATGTTATTATTTTAATAAAGTGTTATCGTTTCTTCTAAAAAAAAAAAAAAGAAGAATTATTAACTCTAGACATTTTTGGGTTGTGACATGTATTGGAAAACAAAAACTTTTTGCCATTGCATATTCTCTTTCAAAATCTCATTGTGACTAATTTAAGTTTTACCATTAGTAAATAATATATATGACTAGGAAGCACTGTTAATTGCTTAGATTGGGTCACTTTTGAATTCAAAAACTAGTTGTAGCTGTGTATATAGATGCATATGCTTGATTATTTTTATTTTTTGTTTCGTTTCATCTGGCTGATTCTTTTTATCACTTTTAATGTTATTTTTGCTTTATGATCATTTCCAAAAATCCAAATTTGGCATGCTATACTTTTCTTCTCAATGCACCTTTTCATGTTTAAAAGTTACTGTTACATTATAGTAATTGATTTATGCAGTCTGGTGGAAAATCTGATTTACACTTTTGTTACAGGAGTCAAATCAGCTACCATCCAGTGACAAGGGGTATGTTCATCTTAAAAACTTGCAAAAGATGCTACGAAGGCAACAACAACATATGATATCACAAGTTTCATTGCTATATCCTGTAAAGTTCACTATGGGTCCTGCACAAGAACAGGAACTTGAATCATTTCCTAACACTAGTAAATCAGGTAAATGCTACTGAGATATTGTTTTATGTCTTACAATACCTTGTTTAATTTGTGGAATCTGAAAGAGAGTAACTGAGCTAAAAATCAGTAAATACCCATATGGCTAAATGAAGGAAAAGAAAGGCTAATGTTTCAAGCAATCACTACAACTCTTTCCTATGTTATCTCTCCACATTCATGAAATTCTGGATATCATGGCAACATTTGCTATCCCAACTGTCATAAGATGTGGCTTTCATTTGAATTAATTTTTATTTAATTTTTGTTTCTCTTGTGCCTAAATTGTATAAGTGCTTGTTTAACTTGTTAATGTTGTCTGCGTATAAATGTAATGTTGTTAAAATTGTTTCTTCGAGTTCTCAATGCACAACCTAGATCTCTATTCAAAATACGGGCAATTCTTTATGGTGTTGCTGATTGGGATTGTGACCTTTTCCTTGCTCGGATTTCAGGATCTCTTGCTGGTCGACGGTGCACGATCCCCAATGCAGGATCATGTTTTAGAAGTAGATTATGTGTGTGTGTGTGTGTGTGTGTGTATGTGAGTAGAACTTGAGGCTGCCTCTCAACTGATGTCAGCACTGGAATGTTCTGTGCTATTCAATATTTACGTTATTTCCCCTTCCATCCATGGTTTAACATTTTAAGTTTGGGCTAATGCCCTACACCCTAGAGCTAAATAAACTGTAACCTTAAACTCTATTGTACACTTTAAAGATAAACTAAGTTTCAACTCAAAAACAAAACTTTTAGTGAAAATTAAAAAACACAGTACCTTTCGAACAATAGGGCTGTCCACATTGCGGATGTTTGCTCTTGAAGCTTTTCACGTACATCATATTTGTTTACTATGGCAATGTTTTATCTATTTGGTTGATAGAGATATATATTCTTAATGATTTAATTGGCTACAGTATCAAAATATCCATATCCAGTTTTATTTTCTCTTGAAGAAAATTTATTTTGAAATAATCATTATGTGCTTCATGTCAAGGGTAATAACCTTTGGTAATGTATTCTTCTGTACTCAGATTATATTTTTCTTGTGTTTCTTCTTCAAAATTTACAGGTAATTCTGCTCGATTTAAACCTGCAAATCAAGGAACATTGACAATTTTAGGTCTCCATTTGACAATGCTGCCTTTTAAAACGATGAGTTTTTTCACTGACAAAAAGGAGGTTCAGAGGTCTGCAACAGCCCTGGGATATGTCAGTCATGTGCGTAGTACGCTTTCTTTGCTTGATACAAACTATTAAGTTACTAATTCATACATGATGAATTTGGCAGCTTCTACTTTAAGATGCTATCATGTTCAAGTGCATTACTTAGGAGCGAATTTGTTTTGTTTGTTTAGCTGCAGTTGTTTTAAATAAGAATGCTCTATTTATATTGATTTTGAATGCAGGCTGTCTTACTTATAGCTTCGTACTTGAAAGTTCCATTGCGTTTGGGTGGTTCCCATTCCTATATTATTGATTATGGACTATCCGTAGAGCCTACTTCATCTGATGTGTCGTCACAAACAGTGGTTTCAATGGATGTGAAGAATGTGGAGTTCCCTCTCTTTCTAGATGGCCAAGACACAACGAGAGCCACATATGCTCTATTCTTACTAAACAAGGTACAAATTTGTTCATATCTTTTGCCTTGGGGTCCATAACACCTATTCAGATTAGAGTAATTCCTATTATTTGGCGTGTGGTTATTATCTTTCCATTTGTTTGACATTCGTGCATTTGTGTGTGCTAAAGTTGTCCTTTTGAATGGGCTTTTCGGTAATGGTAACCTGGATAACTTCAGTTATTTACAACAAAGTTTACCCTGATACCCAATTAATGTAGAATAGAGAGAGAAAGTAGAAGAAATGAAGAAATAGTACAAGAGAGAGAGAGAAATGGAGTTGTTGTTAGCAGTCCAAAATACTTATCCTGCGCTCTTCCGTATTGCAAAAAATAAAGGAAAGTGAACAATGACAATTTTGGAGTGCTAAGAACAATTCCTAGAGAGAAGAGGAGCATAACTAGAACAAGTAGACTTTTTTGGGAAATCAAAATTCTCCATCATTATCGATCAACATACCAGTCTGAAATCCGATTATGGAAAGGCTATTTATATAGGCAAATCTCAAATTGGCAAATTACCTTAATGCCTGGATATATACTCAAACAACACCATAGATCCTAATAATTAAACACAGAATCATTTCATATATGGTTAAATAAGTGAATTAATCATCAATTCTTACATTCTAATTCAAATTTATAAAAAAATAACATGAATCTAGTTTTAAGACTTGTGCAAACACTTAATATAGTATTGAGTGTTCTAACGTCATCCTTCCGTACTTGTCTTTGTTCTGCTAACTCACCTAAATCTGTACTGTACTTTCTTCTTTTTGTTTTGTTTTTCTTCATTTACCATCTTAATCATTAAATTGTCACGCTTGGCTATATTGACCGTAGCGTTGCTTTTGTGAGTGTAGGATTTAGAGCAGCTTTTGAATTACATTGGCGTTAAGAGCTTAGGTCCGTGCCATGTCCTGGCCAATTTGAAGGAGCTTGTAAGGACAATTCAGTCTGTAGATTATATACATACGTGAGATCTCCAGTACCAGTTTTAGGTGTAAGTTAATTTGACTTTGTAAATGAAGTATTTGTACTCTTACCCTGGTGCAAGTTTTTAGTGCAGCACCTTCTATTTATACCAATCCTGATTTTTGTATCGATAGAAAAAGGCAGATCATGAGACTTGTCTACTGGATTTCTCCCAATTTCGGTATATTGGTAGCCACTCGTCGGGGTCTGGTGGGTAGTGTTACGATCATACCTAAACTGTTGTTCTTTCCAAAACGTTTTCGGTTTTTTCTTGTCGCAATGTTTTACCATTGTAACTATGCGTTCCACAATGATTTTCATTACGGGAGGAATGAAAATCAAGTCATACTCGTAAGATTTGGAAAACAACGAAAGAATTGAGTTGGAAAAGAGGAGCAACAAGTAAAGGTTGCGTTGCTATCCAGTAACAAGGCCAAAATTCATTAAAGTTTTCCTTTTCGCATTCCAACAATGGGCACCAGATGCAAAGATAAACGCTTTTAATCATCTAATTTAACGTGCATTAACCAACTCAAATTTAACATTCTACATCAACACATTAAAAACGAATCTAAATTAGTTCCTGCCTGCCATATACATTAATACAAAGACGCATCGAATACTAGAACAAGTTAACAAGTTTCTACATCAGCTTTCACTCCTAAGCGACCAATTCATTTCCTCCTTCTCACAGTGCTCCAGAAAACCATCAAACTCGTTCATAAGATCTTGATCGGCTCGAAGTACATCATCGACCAGATTCAAAAACTCGGTCAAATCTATAACTCCACTGCTATACAAGTGCAGTTGCTTTAGGAATTCGACGAACTTGTCATTACTCCGAAGTTTTTCCCGAACTTTCCTGCAGAGAAAAAACCCTCTCTCGTTTATGCTCTTTTGTAACTTCTCTTGAGCATCCTTGAAATGCTCGAGTCCTTGTAATTGTTTCAGTACGTACACCAATGCGTTTTCTCTCGGATTGTTCTCCATCTTGATTTTCCTTCGCGTTTCGAAGAAATTTTTTTCAAGAAATTGTGAGAAAGCTTTTCTTTCCGGTCAAGAAATGTCTTAGTGTCTTGCTTCCTCGCTAATGCCTTGTTTTACAGTACACTAATGCAGACTGCCATGTGAATAAGTGATGAATTTTAGGGTAAGGAAAAAAAAAACATGTAGTTAAGTAACAAATATTGCCTAAAGCTTCTGAAAGGTACTGTTATTAACGTTCTAGAAAAAATCATCTTGCACTCCTCCAAGCGCAAACTCTCCCTTATAGAAATACAAGAGAAAAGGCCAAGATTATTTTTTTGTGTACCAGTAATAGTTCCTATTTCACATAACCAATAATTCAAATTGTGAATATAAACTTCAAATTCAATAAATTCTACAAATTAATAATTCAGATTCATAGTATGATAATATTAATATCGTATATCTTACATCTTGATCATTCAAATCATAATCCTAACCCATTTACTCTCGCTCACCACTTGGTCTAACCTCAACAGCTTAATATCAATATCTTAGTGCGTCTCCGTGTGAACATCTAAACAAGGTCAGCAAAATTATACTATAATGTTGACTACCATTATGCCTCGTAAAAATGTTGGTCACTCCAATAAACTGGCAAACCAAGTAGACAAAATAATTCTATATTATGTGGGTCCAATATTCCATAGGTTTTGAAGTAGGCAAAGATGCATACTTGGATAGAGTGGGTGTACTTTGCCTACCCCTTCGCATATTCCCTTGCAGGAGTAAATTGGATATGTGGCTAGGCTAACCTCGTTTGCGTACTCATGGAAAGAAACTTTCTTGTAACTAAAGACGCCATGTGACAAATATCTATTAGATGAACGACAAATATCTATTGACATATGATGTCATTGAAAAAATGTCATTGGTTTCTGTTGACCCTAAAAACTACCAAACCTACGTGGCACGCAAGCCGAGTAATCAATAAGATAACTACGTCATTCGGTTGTGTGTGGGGCGTGCCAACTTGTCGGCCGAGCTCGCCAACTGGGCTATCTCCAAGGGTGCCCCTTGCCATTCCTTCCATCTTGCTCCCTTCTGAGCCTAGAACGTTTTTCTGGTTCCTTAGACTGGGAATGCGACATAGCCGAAAAGAAGTTTGCTGAACGGCATACCAAAGTCCGCCTTCGACAGAGAAACCTAGAATCTCAGTATGCTGACACTTTTGCTGAATGGTGGGACGCTTACACCAAAGACTTCTTTCATACATTGGCCGAAGAGATTTTAAAGAAGCTTACAATTTTTTATTTATTTACACTATAGTGATTCTTTTTATTATGGTATAGATTCTAATGGTAGAAGCTTCTGCCATCGGCTTTGTAGTTCTATTCAAACTGCTAACTATGATTCGGATTTTCTGCCAGACTTCAGGTTCCCTCTCCGTTCTAAAAGCTTCTTTCGTGTGTGCTTGGCTTCCTACTAAGTTTGAGTGAGGGTCTTTCACCTAAAAGTTCTTGCTCTTCCACTGGTTACCAGCTTATGACATGCGGGTAACTAAGGATGGTCGCCCAAAAAAGGTCCTTGCTCCAAAATCCAAAGAAACGGCCCAAGGTATACACCTTCTACCTTCTTCGCTCATTTCTTTTTTTTTCTTTAAAAAAAATATAATTAATTCGAGTTGTGTTTTCAGGTGGCCATACCATCAAGAAGGTTTAGGCGGTGGCAATGGCCGTTGCTAAGAAGAAACTTGCCCCTCCTGCAAAGAAGGTGGTAGCCGCTGTTCGTCGGTCAAACGACCCCGCCCGATAGTCGAAACGGCAGGCGATGGTCTCCGGCCCAAAAAACACGTCAAGCAATTGGCTAAGAAAAAGGATTGGGAGATTCACGTTATCTCCAATCAAACCACGGGAACAACCGTTCCCAATGTTTCTCTCCCTCTTCTTGTCGTCAAGGCTTCGGCCGCAGCGCAACTAGACCCAGTGGTTGACTCGGCCACTAATCCAGTTGTCGAGCATCTTGCAACTTCAGCACCAGCAACTACTGATGCTGAAGCTAGCTTGGTGGTTGCTACCCCGAAGACGGCGACCCCTACGGCCGAGAAGAAATCCCTCCCTCACCCAAAGAAAACTACGATGATCACCCTGGAAGAAGAGGTATAAAGTTTTATAATTTCCTTCTAAAAACTTCTTGTCCAATAATTGACCATTTTTTGTCTAGGAGGATGAGAGCAAAGATCCTCAGCTGGGCGAAGGAACAACCCTTAACCCCCAACAGATGGTTGAAACGGCTGGCCAAGTCAACCCTTCGGCTGCTGAATTAAACAAGGGGCATGAAGCGGCATCTTCTGTTGAAACGGAAGCGATGGGAGAGAAGCCGATTCATCCCCAAGATCAAAATCTTGGCATTCCTCTGCAAGAGGTTACTTCGGCCTTTGTAAAAACCTTCACTATTCTGTCATTTATTTTCTACTTTAGAATTCTAAACCAAGAGCAAATATTAAAATGCCAAGTGCCTAATTGTTCATTTCACCGACAATTTTACGCGCCGAGGGTGTTATTTATATTTCTTGGCCACCTCAGTGGCCATAAAATGTAGATAGCCTCCATCGGCCAAGTGAATTAAGAAGCTTTCTTAAACACTGGGCTTGGCCATTAAGTTCTCTAGGTTCGAGCAATGAACCAGAAGACATGGCTGAGGTCTCTTCTCGGCAGGTCTATCACGACTTCCTTATATGCTACCATTTTAGATTCTTGTTTACTGACTCTCTCTTTATGCAGCCTTCATGGGAAATCGAGCTCGACGCTCTCATCTCGAGTACTTCTGGAGCACCCAGTCCTTCTGCTACGTTGGCCAAGCCTTCCATGACAGCGGCCGAGTCCAATGCCTTTACCAAGTTGCAGGAACTCCTATCCATCTCGGCCTCACAAGTCCTTCAATGCAAAGGCCTTGACTCTATAGAAGAGTGCCTGAACGATCTTGCAGTTGGTGGCTTGTTAAGCACTGACAGTGTTGTCCACCTATCGAACATCCTAGAGCGGACTTGGCAATACTTTCCTACTTTTTAGAGGGCTTTTCGGGCTAAGGATGACCTAAATGCTGTAAAGGTCGCTCATGAAGCCAGTCGGCCGGAGGTTGAGGCCATAAAGGCACAGAAAGCGCGGCTAGCCGACTTTGATCACCAAATTGCCAATTTTCAACATTAAATTGCCGAACTCCAGCGTCAAATGGCTAAAGTTCAACGGCAAAAGTCGGTTGTTGCTTCACAACTCGAAAAAGATTTCGAAGTGAATAAGGCTCGGCTGACAAACTTCGCGGCTGGCGTAAAGCAGATTCAGCAACTTCAGCTTGATAGAAGAACACAACAGGTCGAAGTCACCATAGGTGAAGTAAGATGGTTGGAACTGAAAGCCGCTCTCAAAGCCTTCCTTCCCTTGACCCCTTAGGATTTTCGTTTTAGCCATCAACTGTCGGGATCTTTTGTAACTTCCCTTGTACTCTTTTTTTGCAAGATTAGTGAACTTTTATTCTCGCATCTCCCAAGTGATTGGATAGTATTTCTTTAAAAATTTCCCATTCATTGGTAGTTTATGAATTAGACCGGTTTGGCCTTTAAGATGGTATGCCCCTTTGCCGAGAACTTTGTGGACAATAAACGGTCCTTCCCAATTCGGTGACCATTTCTCGAATCTAGGATTTTTGGTTCCTACGGGCAACACAGTTTGCCAAACTAACTCTCCCTCGCTGAATGTTTTTTGTCTGACTCGTTGATTACAGGCTCGTTTGACAATCTTTTTCTGTGCAACCAATAAATTATAAGCATCAAGCCGAGCTTCCTCCAAGTCATCTAACTCTTGTCTCATGGCCTGGTTATATTCGGCACTGCACAAACTACTTTGCTTGATTAATCGTAGCGAGTTGATACTCAGCTCGACTGATAACATCACGTCGTGCCCATAAGTCAACGCATATGGGGTCTTCCTGATTCCTGATCGGAAGGAGGTCTGATACGCCTATAAAGCCTTATTTAACTTCAAATGCCACATACCAGGCTTTTCATTTATCATTTTTTCAAGAATGCCAATCAAAACTTTATTAGTTTCTTTGGCCTATTCATTCGCTTGCGGATAATATGACGTGGTTTGCTTGAGTTAGATTTTCAAGTTCACCGTATATTCCTTAAACCTTTCGGCTATAAAGATCGTGCCGTTGTCAATTCGATCATTTCTGGCACGCCGAATCTGGTCACGATGTTTTCTTCTATAAAGTTGCAGACTTCTCTGGATGTCAATTCGGCGTATGATTTTGCCTCGACCCATTTAGTGAAGTAGTCGGTTGCCACAAGTATCCATGCACGTTTTGCTGCTCCAAAAGGTGGTGCAATTTTACCGATTACGTCCATGGCCCATCCTCTAAACGGCCACGGTTTGGTGACTGAGTAGAGTAATTCGGTTGGGACTCTCTGTATAGGCCCATGAATTTGACATTGTACACATCCCATTGCGTACTCGATACAATCCTTCAATATACTCGGCCAGAAATAGCCATGTTGGCGAAGCAGCCAACGCATCTTACGTCCAGATGGATGAGCTTTGCAAATTCTTTCGTGTACTATTGAAATTGCTTGGGCAGCCTCCTACAGGCCGAGGTACAGTAACAATAAGCCATCTTCACCTTTTCAATACAACTCATTCTGGTATAACACGTAGTTTGTGGCATAGATCCTTATCCTCCGATCGTGTTTGTCCCTGGGGTTATTGAGATATTGCATGATTGACCTTTTCCAATTATCTGGTAATGTCTCGACAGCGCAGACGTCTACAGAGACCTCTCATTCCAATAATGAAGGTATGGACATGACTCACGTACGAATGACGCAATCATGTTTGAGGACTTGTTGATTAACCAGGGCCGGGTATGGCCGTCGTATTACTTGTATTGCCCGACCTAGTTTGCCCTTTAGGAATTATGCTCCGGAGGCTATTTGTGCCAGATTGTCCTCATCAGTGTTTCGAACACGCAAGATGTGTTCAAATGTAATGCCTGCAAACTACTCGGCCAAATAGTTGGCAACCATGTGATAAGGTGCCAAAGTACAACTCATGCAACGAAAAGTGTCGTTGAGTTGGTTAATCACAAGTTCTGAATCACCAAGGATGAGAATGCGAGCAGCTCTTAAGTTGTAAAGGACATTAAGGCTGACGATAAGAGCTTTATACTCGGCTTGATTATTCGTACAATTGAAATCTAGCTTGAGAGAGAAATACCAACGGTAGTGATCTGGGGATTGAATGACGATGCCAACACTGGCTGAGGTCGAGGTACTTGAACCATCAAAGTACATCATCCAGTAATTATCACGTGTCTCGACCATGACGATTTCAACTTCATTGCCCCCGAAACCATATAGAGAAGGGTGTTGGGCCAAAAAATCGGCTAGTGCTTGCCCTTTGACCGCTTTTTGGGGTACGTATTGCAAACTAAACTCGGATAATGCCATTGTCCATTTCCCAATTCAGCCTTTTACTATAGGCCGAGTGAGCATGTAACGAATGACATCTGTCTGGGCGACGACTTGCATGATCGATGAGAGCATGTAATGTCGAAGTTTTGACGCGGCGAAAAACAAGGCTAAGCAAAGCTTGTCGATTGGTGAATAGTTAATTTCAGGGGAATTCAGATTCCGGCTAAGATAGAAGATAGCCTATTCACGCCCGACAGCGTTGTCCTATGGAAGGAGGCAACCGATAGACTCATCAGGCGTTGAAATGTGAAGTTTAAGAGGTTTATCGCGTCCAGGCGGTACGAGGACGGATGGGTTGTACGGGAAACCTTGATTTGTGTGAAAGCCGCTTGATGTTCTTTGTGCAATTCGAACTTGTTTGAATCCTTTAGTTTCAAAAGTGTAGAGAATGCCTTCATTTTCCTATCCGAATTAGCAATGAAATGGCGGAGAAAATTGATTTTGACGAGTAGAGACTGAAGTTGCTTTTTTGTCATGGGGGTGGAGCGTTGATGATTGTGCGAGCCTTATTTGTGTTGCCGAAGATCATCTACATGCGTTCGGCAGCTCTTCGATTTAACTACCTCATCGTCGATATATACTTCTATGATCGTACCAATCAGGTCATGAAAGATGGTATTCATAGCACGTTGGTATGTGGCACCAGCATTTTTAAGGTCAAATGGCATAACAACCCACTCGTAGGTGCCGAGTGCTCCGGGGCAACGAAAGGCAGTTTTGCGAACATCGGCCTCGGCGATAAAGATCTGGTTGTAGCCAGCATGGCCGTCCATGAAGGACAACATTTCATGATTGGCTACGGCGTCAATTAAC